>OVAX01001314.1:0-48205 GCA_900406405.1 Lepidium africanum | reverse complement strand
TGAGACATCTGGAGTCGAAGATGATGAAGATTGAACACTAGCTGTGTCGACAACATTACCATCTATTGTAACAGCTCCTTGTCCATTTTTCTGTTTTGACTGATATCCAACATGATATCCATGCTTCTTGTAACATTTATCCACAACATGACCAAGTTTCCCACAGTGTGAACAGAGAGGGCGATCTTTCCGTTGAGTTGTTTGGTTTGCTGACGTCTGGTGTGTAACTTGGAAAGCAGAGGAATCTGTCACTGTTGGCAGAACAGCACGAGCAGAACGTTGACTATCATCTGTATCCAGAAGATTATATACCTCAGAAAGGGAAGGCAACCTCTTCATCATAAGAATTTGACTCCTCACAGTGTCATAACTAGCATTCAACCCCATAAGAAAATCAATGACTCTATTCGTCTCACGTTCTGCTAACAATTCAGGAACTGTTCGAGCAGAGACTTGAAGATTTGAGAGTTCTTCCCATAAGGATTGAGTCTTAGTGTGATAAGAGGAGAGGTCTAGATTTCCTTGACGAAGAGATTGAATATCCTGTCTCAACCTATAGAGTCTAGGTAAGTTGGATTTGTGAAATCTAGTCCGCAAGTCTTGCCAAATCTCTGTTGCAGTTAAAAAATAGAGTATGCTTGTGTAGATGTTCTTAGCAACACTGTTCAGTAACCATGACTTAACCATACTATTGTAGCGTTTCCAGATTCTACAATAGACGTCATTATCACCANAGCGTTTCCAGATTCTACAATACACGTCATTATCACCAGGCATTTCCAAAGATCCATCAACGAAAACAAGTTTATTCTTAGCTTCTAGACTAATCACCATAGCAACAATCCATGTTCCATAATTGTTTCCATCAAGTAATTCAGGAACCAGAACTAAGGAAGGATGATCGGAGCTATTTAGATGGTACGGACTATGCATATTGTCCGGAGACATTGAAATTTCGAAAGATCTAGCAATCGGAGAAGATTGATGAACCTCGGCACGATTATCGAAATCTGGACTGCGATGAACCAACGGAGATCGGACTTCATCACGACGAACCAGAGGAGTAGCTTTTTCCGGTGAATCTGAAGTACATCCACGACGTGAATTTCCTTTCGTCTCGGCATTGAAATTGATGAAGTTGAGCTTAATGAAGAGCTCGAATCGATGAACGATGAGGAAAAAGAAACACGAAATTGGACGAAGAAGAAGATCAGAAGATCAGAAGAATGAACGGAAAAACAATTCCGGTGAGAGTTTGTTGAGCGGAAGGTTGTTACAGAGAATTCGCTCTGATACCATTTCAGAAACAGAACTCTATATTCATTGAATGATCTCAACGGTACAAAGAATGGTTTTATACAAAGCCTTAACCGAAACTAAACTAAAACTAACCAAAGCCTAATCAGTTAACCAAAAGTTAATCAGTTAACCAAAAGTTAACCAAAACATTCTGTTACATGCTAAAATTTACTATAAGAAGGGTTGTTAGCCTTAGTCTTGATTCACCGATAATTTTCTGCAACTTTGTCTTCTCTTGAGTTCTTAGAACAGCCTTCTAATCTTGACTTGTGAGTTAGATTGAATCCGAACCTTTGTTCCTTTGTGAACATTGCTTAGACGTTATTTTTTTAGTTAAAGTGTTGTCTTTTTAATTAAAGCGTTATTCAGTTTTTTAAAGCTTCTCTGTTTCTTACTTTGAATCTCTGGAAGACGATTTCCTATATTATTGTATAACGTCTTTCCCACCTTGTGTAGATATATAATTGACGAATGGTGTTGGCCTTACTCAAAAAATGGAAAATACAATGTGAACTGTGGTTTAGGTCTGCTCACTCAAGAAAAACAACTTACCGGAACCCTTGACTCACGAACGAAGCAATCAAACAAGCTGAAGGAAAGGATTTGGAAGATAAGAACAATGCCGAATATTCGAGTCTTTCTGTAGCGTGCATCTTCAAGGGCCTTGGCAATACCAGAGAATTTAAGGACTCGTGATATTGTCACGTTCCTTTTGAATGTGATATGGCGGCAACAGCCTTACACCAACTTCATTCACCTTGTTTGAGTAATGAGCTAAAGGCTGCTCTTCCTTGGGTGATTTGGGAAATCTGGAAACAGAGGAACAACATGGTTTTTGCAGGCAAGATAAGTAGTACTGTGATAAGTCCATTTGTGCCTATTATAGAAAGAAGAGGGTTATAGAGGTCAATCAGAATGCTGAAGACTAATTGCAAAAGAGAGATAAATATGAGGACCTGATTGTAATAAGTAAATAGTATCTTTCTCTCTAATAAGGTCGATCTGTTACGAGAGTGGTTTATACCTTTTGTTGGCTAATGGTTGTGAGGGAGAAAACTAGAGCCTGAAACCCTAGATTCCTCTTGTGTTCCTTGAGGATCTTAACCTGAAACTCATGATCACTCATGTTTCTTTGATGAATAAACTCAGTTTCTCGATTAGATCGTATCATAGTGATATTTTGATCACCTCGGAACTTGGAGAACCTAAGGAATGGAGAGTAGCTAATGATAATTAGGCGCGTGAATTCATCAGTATCTCTACTCAAACTAGGAGACTTTGATGGAGTAAACCAAGCAGGGTACACTTATCTGCAATATAGCCACCTCTTGGCTCAACCTGTTTTCCCTCTTTGTTGTTGGGTGGATAGTACGGAATCACGATGGCAATATACTATTTCACGCGAGAGATGCAATGGTACCATGCCACTTTGGTGTTGCGTACACTCAGTTCTATCACAAGTCATCGAATGCAGAGGTTTAGATCTTGTCATACGTCATTAACTTCTGCTCAAACAAATGTGGCCACAAGGAAATTAGCATCAAGCGTCACAAAAAATGGATGTTGGCGTTCTATCTGGCAACAGAATGTCCGTCTTGGTTGGTTCCAATTTTCAACCGTTGAGGATGACCGTAGAATGTGATCTCCATCTCCATGATTCTATAGTGTTAGTTCTCTCAGGTTTTGTTTTGCATGGGTATATTTGTTTTATTCTGATCCTTTATAAGATCCTGGCCTTTTATTGGTCTATTATTTTTAATAAAATACTTTGACGTTTAAAAACAAAAAAAAACAGAATCTGTTTTGATATATAAGATAAAACTTGTATTTTAAAATTAATATCATCGTTTAAAGCCGTGGAGACCAAAATAAATTTGGCATATACAAAGAAAAGATGGGACCGTGAATGGAGAACAAACTGCACGAGCCACACCATTTACGAGCAAGACGCACAGAAGAAGAAGAACCACATTCCCTTTGATATATATCACTCTCGGAGGATTGCGTTATTAAACAGCAGAATTATAAAAAAAAAATTTGGGGTCATAATTATCACTCTCACTAAATCTAAAACTCAAAACTTTCTTTTGGTTTTTGTGTTTTTTTGCTATTTGTTCGAATAGGGACAAAGATTTTTTCAGGATTATATTGACATGAATTTTACTTACGACTTCAGATTTTAAAATTTAATTACACCGACTTCAATAATATAAATATGGATTACATGCTTTTATTTCAATTTTATTCTACGATAATTAAACAAATAATGAAACATTTCCAGCAACCGCATGTAATAATCGGGAAAAATCTCATAAAAAACTTGTAAAGTTGGAGTAATTCACGTTTTAAATTTTTAAAGTTTTTCACTCATAAAAAAACTTTGAATTAAGTTGTTTTCTAATTTTAACCTTCAAATTGATTCTACTCTCCATAAATATCTCAAACTTAACTTCCATTAAATAATACGCCTTCCGTTTCATTTTAAATGATGTTTTACAGAAAAAGTTTTTTCAAATTATTTGATGTTTTCAACTTTCAATATGGAATTAATTGAATTTTTATGTGTTTTAACTATTTATATTATGCACATTGATTTCTAATTGGTTGAAAGATTATTAAATAGATTGAAAATAACACTTTTTGTTGGAAAAATCAAAAATCAAATGATTTCTTAATAAAAACCTTAAACCTCATTTATTATGATACAGAGAGAGTAATATTTTAAGTTGGAGTTACTCACCATTTAAATTTCCATATAAATTTCGAAAATTGCACATTCGATTATAAAACTTAACGAAAACAGGTGAAAGTAACAATAAACATAACATAATTTTAATGTAAATTATGTTTTAAATGATTTGATAACCGAGTCAAATTAAAGGTTAAAATTATAACATAATTTAGGTTAAAGGCTTTTTTTATGAGAGTGAAATTTTTTGAAAGTTTAATTATGAGTAATTTTAAGGTTTTTAATGATATTTTCCCATTATTTTTGTAATATAGTAGATTAAAAAATGATATTTTCACTATAATAAAATAAATAGTAATGTAAAAGAAACTGTGAAATAAAGCTTTTGTTTCAGGTCGTCTAATCTCAGATAATATAATGATTGTCCAGAAAATGCTCCACGCTCTACATACGAACAAAGCTGTTCGAGGCAAGTTTATAGCTATCAAGACAGATATGAGTAAGGCTTATGATAGGGTAGAATGGGACTTCTAGGAAGCTCTGCTTCTTCGTCTAGGATTTCATGCTCGGTGGGTGTCATGTGTCATGTTTTGTATTAAGTCAGTTCAGTATTCAGTTCTTATTAATGGGGCTCCTCATGGTAGGATTGTTCCGGAGAGGGGTTTAAGACAGGGAGATCCTCTTTCACCGTATTTATTCATTTTCTGTACAGAGGTTTTGAATTCTAAGCTTCTTAATGCTGAGTCTCAACAAGGGATTTCAGGGCTAACTATTGCTAGATATATCCCTCCGATTTCTCATCTTCTCTTCGCTGACGATAGTCTTTTCTTTTGTAAAGGATCAGTAGCTGAGACACAGGTTATTTTAGAGATTCTTAAGGATTATGAACGTCTTTCTGGTCATTAGCAAGTCTTCTGTTTTATTTGGTCATAGTGTCAATACCTTGACGAGATCTCTGGTCCAAGACACTCTAGGCATTCATTCGGTGGGAGGCATGGGCACTTACTTGGGTATTCCCGAGGGTTTGGAAGGTTCTAAAACGAAGGTTTTTGGTTATATTCATGACCGTATCAAGGACAGGATCCAATCTTGGTGATCAAAATTCCTTTCTAAGGGTGGTAAGGAGGTTCTTATAAAATCTGTTCTTTTTGCTCTTCCGGCTTACGTTATGTCTTGCTTTCGTCTGCCAAAGAAAGTATGTCAACGTATTACCTCATCTATAGCTGACTTTTGGTGGAGGAAATCTCCCTCTTCTGCTGGGATTCACTGGGTAAAATGGGAAAAGCTTTGTCGGGGTAAGAATGAAGGCGGTCAGGGTTTCCGACAATTGGAGGATTTTAACTACGCCCTTTTAGCTAAACAACTATGGCGTCTTATTGATTTTCCGGATTCGTTATTCTCTAGAGTGTTTAGAGGTCGTTATTTTTGGAATTCTAATCCGATGGTCCCTCGCAACTTGTCTTCTCCATCTTATGGTTGGTGAAGTATTATCTCGACTCGTGCTTTGGTTTCTAAAGGTCTTATTATGCGTGTGGGGGATGGTTCTTCTATCTCAATTTGGAGAGACCCTTGGATTCCGGACTTCTCCCCTTGTCCAGCTTCGGGTCTTGCTTCGGTTATTTACCCAGATCTTACTGTCAACCATTTGATTGACCCTATCTCCAGGAAATGACGAGTTCCTTTGGTTAGACAGTTCTTATCTTCATTGGATGCTAGGTTGGTCCTTGGTATCCCTCTATCTTGTTTCCCTCAAATGGACAGGTTAGGTTGGCACTTTACTAAGTTTGGTCGGTATACGGTCAAGTCCGGTTACTGGACAATTCAGAATGTGGCAAGCCATAGTTCAGTTTCTATTGGTCCTAATATTAACTCTTTACTGAATAATGTTTGGAAAATTCAATGTCCGCCGAAGATTAGACACTTTATATGGAAAGTTCTCTCAGGACATGTTCCGGTTGGACCTATTCTAGCTTGGAGAGGAATCAATTGTGATGGTTCTTGTTCTCGTTGTGGAGACCCTAATGAGACAATTAATCATGTTCTCTTTCAATGTCCTCCGGTGGTACAAGCATGGGCTTGTTCTTCTATCCCTTCGGGCTTCCGAGACTTCCCTGGCTTGGTTATTCTTCCTAATATGGACTTTATGTTCTGGAGAATTCCATGAGATTTGGACTCTTCGTCTTTTCCTTCGATATTGTGGTACATCTGGAAGGCGCGAAATGATAAGCTTTTCTCGAATATTGATAGAGATCCTAGAGACTTGGTTCATCATGCTGAGGAGGAAGCAGCTGCGTGGTTTGCCATGTAACATAGCTCTCCTACTGTAGATTTAATGGCTCAGCAAGGGACATCTTAGCTTGGGATTCAAGCGGTTCTTCAAAGGCCTTTGGTACGGCATCCTGGCTTTACAGGTTACCAATGTTTTTTTGATGCTTCTTGGAAGGATAATGAGCTACATTCGGGGTTGGGGTGGTTTTGCTTCTCGGACAATCATAGCAATGCTAATTTTGGCGTTCGTGGTGTCTTTTGTTGCCTTTCCTCCCTCCATGCTGAATTCGAAGCGCTAATTTGGGCCATGACTTCTATTCTTGCTCTAGGCCATTATGACGTCGACTTTGCGGTGGATTGCTCAAATGTGCTACAGATGGTGGAGGACCCAGGAGGATGGCTAGCTTTTTCCTCTCTTATTGAAGATTTTCTCCGGCTTTGCAGTTCCTTTTCATCCTTCTCTCTGTCTCTTTTTCCTCGTGTTTTGAACCACATAGCTGATTTCCTTGCATGTGGGATTAGGGGCTAGCTAGAAATAAGGCTTTTGTGGATTATGTACCCCAACATTGGCTTCGTTATTTAATATATTGAGTTAAGTTGGCAAAATAAAAAAGAAAGAAACCGTGAAACAAAAAAAAAAGTTGATTAAATTGTTTACTATTAATCACTAAAGTTTTAACATCCGAGTTGCTATCAGTCTGGTGGTAAGGATAATCCAGCTAATGACTTGGCACTAGGGTTCGATTCATACCCGCTATATTATGGTAGTTTAAAAAAAAAAGATTTTAGGGGTGGATTTTATGTTATGAATCGGGTCTTGTCGATCCAATGTTGATAAAAAAAAATTTTTTTAATTCAAATTCAAAGAATTGCATAATTTCCCATAAAAAGTTTAGAATTTGGGTCGATCTGATAATTGACAAAGAAAAAGACTATGGAAGAAGATCTATGTTGAGTTGCCATCTGCCATCAATGATATAATCATACTTAAGTAAGAATATCATTCTGTCATTAGTGTATATATATATATATATATAATTACCTTTTACTATATTTGTTTTGGACCATTTTAAAAATGTTTCTTGCGGTGAGACTTGAGAAGGTTTTACGTAGACGCTAATACATGGTTCTAACTTAGAAGATCCGCTTGATTTATTTATGGGGGAATTTCAAAACTTTTTAACATGCTCCTTTTCAAAACTTTCCATTTCTTTTTGAAATTAGAAGAGAAAAATAGGCATGAGGGGACACTTTTTGAAAAGAGCCATATCAAAAAGGGCATTTCTTAAAATTTCTCTTTATTTTAGTGTCAAGTTAATCGGATAAACAATCAACTAAAGAAGCTTTTCTTCTCGAGAACTTCTTCTCCCCCGCTCCACTCCGTACGCTGTCTCCAAACCACCATCCTCTCCGATGACCTCACCACCCCTCCCTCCGTCACCCACCCCACCTGACCTCCTCTTCTTCCCCACACCATCTGTCCAACCCTCTCCCATTCCCACACTCTCTCCCCAAGTCTCACCATCTCGTGATACTTTCATGGTTGAAGCTTCTCCCTCAGCTCAAATCACTTCCCCAGTTTCTTCTCAAGTTGGTATTAACTCAAATACTTCATCAGTTGCCCCAAATTCTGGTCAAACACCAGTTTCCCCAATTCTGGAAACCCTAAAGCAGAGTAATTTGGAAAACTCCTCCATTCTCGGACCTCCACTAAATCCCGTAAAACCTCCTTTTGCTCCTGCTTCTCTAGACCCAGGTTTTAATTGGCCAGTTGGCCTAAAAGAGAAGAAGAAATACCCAATTTTCAAGCTCCCTTTTTTCAGATGGTAAACCCAGGGTCAAAGTCCCTATTGCAGTTTTTGAAAGAGGAGCTCAAATCCACTCAGACTACATAGTAGGCATTTTCTATGGTAATCCCCCTTCTTATGGCAAAATCTGGGGGGTTCTAAACTACTTATGGGGTAAAGACAAGAAAGTCACAATCCATAACCTTACAGAAAATGCGTTTTTGTTCCATATCCTTTCACCATCCCTTAGAAGGAAAGTGCTCCAGCATGAAGTCTAGAGAGTTGGGGACTCTCCCTTCTTTGTTACTGAGTGGAAAGCTTCATTCTCACTTGATCCTCCTTCACTAAAGAAGGCCCCAATTTAGGCTACAATCTATAGAGTGCTATTTTATCTCATTACCAAAGAAGGAGTCAGCTATCTCGTCTCTCCTATTGGCGAATTGGTTGATATTAAACCCTTCAGCAGCATCTCCTCTATTGAGGTTAATTTTATCGCAGACCTCATCAAACCCCTCCCAAAGGAAATCGAGATTGACAATGAGGAAGGCTTATCTACCTCTCTGTTCATTACTTACCCATGGTTCCCTCCGCTGTGTGATGTATGTAATGATATTGGCCATAAGGCCAATTTATGTCCCAAAGCCAAGGAAATCCCTGCACCCTCCAAGGAGAAATCACCACCCACTACAAGTACCTCTTCTGAGGAAGCACTTGAGCCAAATCACGCCCAACCTTCTAGTCAATCTATACCAGCCAACCTAAACCCCATCCCTTCCCCCTCCTCACCACCAGAAGCTCAACCTTCCCCTTCCACCTCTTCTCCCACGCAACCAGAATCACTTCCCCACCAAACCACCACATCAAACTCCCCTCCTCTCCCCACCACTACCACTCTGCCATCTCCAAATCCCCCAGACCCCACAGCCACATACACTTTTCCAATATCAGTCCTCCCTCCAGTCGAGGTCCCAAATCCACTCTCAGATATCACCACCACAACTCCTGTTCCAGAAACTCTCCCTGTGCTAGCTATTACTGAGACTCCGGTAGCCGTTGACTCTAACAAGGATTTCCCAAATAATCCAGGCCCAGGCTGGACTCTGGTTGTTTCAAAAAAGAAGGTGAATTTTGTACAGTCACCTTACTTTTCCTCTTCTTCAGTATCAAAATAGAAACTGAAAAAGAGAAGGAAAGATCTAGCTACTCTCCCGGGTTCCAGTGATTTGTTTCCTCGCACTGCAGGGGCAAGCCACAGACCAAACTAATCATATATATGTCGGATACATTTTTTTTTGGAACGTGTGTGGTATAAACAACATATTAAAACTTCGTAAGTTAGCGGATTGGTTAAGCTCAAAACCAATTACTTTTGGGGCTATCTTGGAGACGCACGTTAGAGCACCGAAGCAAAGCCTTATATTATCTTTTTTGGGACCTCTTTGGTCCATTTTGTCTAATTATCAACACTCCAAACTGGGAAGGATTTGAGTAATTTTCAAGCAACCAACCCAAGTAAGAATACTCTACTTTGATGCTCAAACCATAACGTCTAAGGTTATACTTGAAGGGGGAAAAACATTCTTCTTCTCTGTAATCTATGTAGCAAATACTCATGAGGAAAGAATCACTTTATGGCAATCTCTAAGGGATACAGAAACTGCCTTCAATCTCAAGACCAAGCTGTGGCTAGTAGCCGGCGATTTCAACGAGATTACAAATCTAGCAGAGACATCTAATGTTGAGGTTTCATCAAATACCATTGGTATGCGGTTATTCCAGGATTGCCTCTCTGATTTATGTCTGTTCGATTTACTGTTCCAAGGGCCCCGATTCACATGGTTTAACAAGAGAACTGAAGACCCAATTACAAAAAGGATCGATCGCTGCTTAGTAAATGACGAATGGATACTTGTTTTCCCATCAAGTCAATGCACCTTTGAAGCCCCACAATTCTCAAACCACTCACCAGCCCATATACAACTCCTTACCCCTCCACCAGGCTTTGGTACTCGTCCATTCAAGGTCTTCAATTTCACCTTATCTTCCCCAGCTTTCTTACCCTTAATCCAAAGTGAATGGAGTGTTGCGGGAGTATTTGAGCCCTCTCTGAGAGGAATTTGTTACAAACTAAAACTATTGAAAAAAAGCCTTAAAGCTTTAAATAGAGAGCAATTCAGTGATATTGAGAGGAGAGTTAGTGATGCTAACGATTTTTTTAAGCTTGTGCAGGTTGATGTTCTAAATGATCCTTCCTCAGCAAATCTAGAAAGAGAAAGGCAAGCTTATTCATCTTAGCTCTTCCTTCGCCAAGCAGAAGAAATTTTCTTTAGGTAAAGGTCGAGGATTAAATGGTTACAGGAAGGGGGTTTCAACACCCGGTTTTTCCATAGAGCTACTAAAGCCATGAATGCTTCTAATGCAATTAAGTACCTGCGTAAACCTGATGGTTCTAGATCAACCTCCCTTGAAGAAGTTCACTAAATCCCACTCTCTCATTTCCAATTTATGCTTACAAACGTAAGAGGTGAACATTGTCCATACCTGGGTCATTACCTTCGGAATTTAGTGCATAAGGTCTGCCCTCTGCATGCCAAAACACAACTTCTGCTTCCAGTTTCAGAGGAGATTATTCGTGATACACTTTTCCACTCACCTCTGTTAAAAACCCCTGGTCCTGATGTCTAACTGTAGAGTTTTATAGAGCATCATGGGAATGCCTCGGTCCTGATATCACCGCAGCAGTCAAAGCATTCTTCTCTGCCCCTTTCATGCCGACTTCGCTTGATTCTACTTCCATTATGCTAATCCCTAAGCATCCTAGTGTTGAACGTATCCAAGACTTCAGACTTATATCTTGCTGTAATATGTTTTATAAACTAATATATATAAGATCATTGCAAACAGGATTAAGCACACCCTTCCCTTCTTTGTGGAAGCTAATCAAACAGCTTTCATCAAAGAAAGTCTTTTACTAGAGAATGTCCTTTTAGCATCAGAGGTGTTATAGGGCTATTCTAAAACTTCTCTCTCCCTTAGGATTACATTGAAGATCAACATTTCCAAGGAATTTGACTCTGTTCGGTGGGACTTCTTACTAAGTATGCTCGAAGCGTATCACTTTCCAAACACATGCTTAAAATGGATTAAGGCTTGCGTCTGCTCTCCTTCTTTCTCACTCAACATCAATGGCACTACATCTGGGTACTTTAAAGGTAAAACTGGGTTGAGGCAAGGCGATCCTTTGTCTCCGATCCTCTTCGTTCTAATTATGAGTATCCTTTCCCTAATGCTTAACAAAGCAGCGGCTGATGGTATATTGAAGTATCCCCCGGTTGTGAGAGTTTAGCTTTGACACACCTGATGTTTGCTGATGATTTATTAATCTTCATAGATTTACAAAAAAATCAATGGCAGGTATCTTCACAGTCCTATCACAATTCAAGAAAATTTCTAGTTTGAGAGTTAACATCTCCAAAACGTCGATGTTTTGCTCAGGAGTGGATGATCAAGTTCTTGGTCGAATAGCCACCAAATTCAACCTTATACCAGATTCAGTGCCGGTCCAGTATCTAGGCTTGCCGCTTTGCTCACGGGATTATCAATTTTTAACTGTGATCCTTTGATTACTCAAATTAAGAAGAAATTAGGGAGCTGGTTGCATAGGCACTTAAGCTTGGCTAGACGAATGAGGCTTATTTCTATGGTGGTGGCGGGCATCATTGGGTTTTGGTCTTCAGCTTTCTTTCTCCCTAAGAAAGTTATCAGATTAGTTAATAATCTTACCTCCTCTTTCCTTTGGAATGGATCTCTAGAGAGTTCAGCAGGAGCGAGGGTTGCATTCACAGAGCTAGAGCTATGTTATCCTCTTCAAGAGGGTGGCTTGGGTTTCAGATCAATCCGGAGGTGGAGTAAAACAAGTGGTCTCAAATTGATATGGATGCTATTTTTCAGGGCTGGTTCATTTTGGGTAGCTTGGATTCGGGAACGTTATCTTTCTTCCTTTACCTTCTGGGTTATCAATGACTACAACACATCTCTCTCCTGGTTATTTAGGAATATCCTAAAGTTGCGTTCTAAAGCGTTGAAATTTCTCAGCATTGAGATAGGTGATGGCGATTCCACTTTCTTCTGGTGGGATCCTTGGACCACCATTGGGCCATTAATACAAGCCATCCGACAATCAGGCTTTTGTACGCTCTTGTATCTGATGTCATTTACCAAGGTACTTAGTCTCTTCCTGCAGCCAGATCAGACTCTCTGCTGTAGGATTTCACTTATATCACCACTATAAATCCTTCAGCTACAAACGACAAGCCAATCTGGAAGATAGAAGGTAAAGAAACTAAAGTATTCTCATTTAAAGATGTCTGGAACCACACAAGACTATCTAAGCCACGAGTTCCTTAGGCTAAATTTGTCTGGCACAAAGCATATATACCAAAGCATGCTATCTCATCTTGGTTGTTCATCTTAGATAAGAGCCCAACACTTGACAGAGTTCCCTCATGGGGATTGGATTTGCAGCCGCTATGTCTTCTTTGTTGTGACCATGCGAAAACTCGTAATTATCTCTTTTTTGAGTGCAGCTTTTCTGCTGCCTTATGGGACAAGGTTTTGCAAAAGCTAAACCTCACAAATTATCCACACTCATGGGATCAGACCCTTACTTGGCTAGCTTTACCCAAACCAAGCTCATCAATCTCCTCTGCATTGTTTCAAGGATGGCAGGCTACAATATATACGATTTGGCCGGAAAGAAACCTGACATTTCATGAGGGATCTTCAAATACAGTCACCTACAATTATCAAAAGCTTCATCAGCTTATGAAGAACAAGGCGAAGGCACTGTCAAATGCAGGAAACTCACTTGGTGAACCACTCTTGGCAATATGGTTTTGATGTTACTCTTTTTATTCTCTCCTCTGTAATTTGCTTACCCAGCCTCTCTTTCCCGTAGTGTTGTTTTTAAGTTAACTTAGGCTATGCAAAACTCTTTTATATTAATGAAAATCCTTAAAAAAAAAAAAAAACAATCAACTGTTGTGCGAACATCTCAATTTGTTGTGTTGATCGATGTTCAAATTTTGGGGATCTTAAGTATGATTATTTCTATAAAAACCATATATCCAAAATCAAATTTTGGTACTTGAACATTTATTCTGTTTATCTTATTTTTAGAAGAATATATTTTTTCCTAACTATTAAAAATACCACTGAACGCCTGTAAGCAATTTTAGTGGCAAAAAAAAATCTAAATTTCTATGGATTCTAAAAATTACTTTTTGGTAAGACATCAAAGTTTTCCGATTATATATAAGAAAGAGGTTTATTTCAGTAGTTCTGTCTTCATCTAACTATAATTACTATTACTTTTTTTATATGATTCTAAGTCAAAAGAGTGGTATTTTAATTTCTTGCAAAGAGAGTGGTAATATCGATAGAATGATTATAAGGCAAGAATGCGGAAGAATGTAATAATGGAAAGAGTGGTTAAATGATATGATTTTGCAACCCATTTTCTTATCATCGTATCATTTCCTCAAGTGCCCCTCATACCTAATTAATTATCAACAATTATATCATATTTAAGCCCTAATTAAGTCATAGTTTGGAAGTAAACAATCTCATTGAAAGATGTGATGATCATTAAGAGGTAATAGCATTTATGGATCCCATTCAAGCCGGTTCAGGCCCGGTTCAGTGTGAGTCGATAAAGAAGTACAATTCGGTCTATAAAATGTCTTACTTTAGATTTGATATGATTTTTTTAGGTTTCATTGATATTACTGAAAAAAAGACTTTTTTTTATTAATTAGAAATGGTCCATAATTGTTTTCCTCATCTAGAAATAATCTCAGAAATTATTTGAACGACCTCTCAAAGCAAACAAAATTTGATTTTTTATTTCTGATATTAACAAAAAGACGTGAGGATTATATGGAGAAACTAGCAAGCGATCTCAATATGGATAATATGATTACAGTAGAACCTTCAGGAGTTAGTGGTGGTCTATGCTTAATTTTTCAAAATCATTTTAATGTAGCTTTGAATTATAAAAACAAAAATATAATAGATATTTCCCTTGATCTTAGGGGGTCAAAACTTTTATCTCTTTCATATATAGTGAACCGGTTTACCATAAAAGATAGCAAATATGGGGAAGACTCACTCGGTATGGTGTTCAACGATCAGAACCATGGCTCATTGTTGGTGATTTTAACAAAATATTTGGACATCATGAAAAGAAAGGTGGCCGAATAAGAAGACTAAGCTCTTTCGTCCCTTTCATCACATGCTATGAAAATGTGGTTTCATCGAACTTCCATGTATTGGTGACTCATGGTCCTGGCGTGGGGTCCGACAAAATGAAATCGTCAGATATAAGTTGGATAAAGCTTTAGGGAACGAGGATTGGCATTCTATGTTCTCAAATTAAAAAAACTGAATACCTAAGGATGATTGGTTTTGATCATAGACCAAATTTGGTAGAAATGAAGGAAAATGACTCTTATAAACGTCTGGGATTCAATTTCGATAAAAGATGGATAGGGAAACCGGCTTTGAACGGGCAATTAAAATAGGATGGACTTGATATGCGAATCTATATCAATGCAGGATTTCAAACTGTGGACGAGAAATATCAAAATAGAGAAAACAACAAATAATCCCTGCGAAAGAAAAAATAGAAGCTTAAAAAAATGGACTCTTGTCCTACCTTAGAGATACAAAAAGTAGCATATGATCTTTGTTTGACATATAAAGAAGAAGAAGCATATTGGAAACAAAAAAGTAGACTAAAATGGCTGCAGGAAGAGGATAAGAACAGCAAATTCTTCCACACAAAAACTAAACAAAGACATGCAAAAAAATAGTATTATTGGGCTCTTCGACGAGAATAATAGATGGATTTATCAAGAAGGAGACATAGAAAATGAAGCGATGAAATACTTTGAAAACCTTTTTACAACAAATGGAACAATTTATTATGATTCATCCCTAGAAGGTATTGACAAAGAGTCTCGGATGAGTGGAATAATGCACTTTTAGCAAAAACTACTGAAGAGGAACTACATAAAGTGGTCGTTATGATGGACTTAGGGAAAGCTTCCGGTCTGGATGGAATGATGGTAACATGATTTTACTCTAGTTCTCAAATCCTATTACACTAAGAATTCGATGTAGTATAATTGGTGTCAATCCAAGTGGGAGTGTAACTAGCAATTAGAATATGATAGACTACTCTAATTCAAACCAAATCGATTCAATGGTTTGTCATCTATCAACCTAAATGAGAAATTTGAACAACAGGAAACAAAAATAAAAATCAAATAAGCAAAACACGAATCTAATTAAGAAATTTAAAAGTAACAGAACAAAATGCACTTAAAACAGAGTAACGAAACAAAGTGTAGTGAAAAAAAGTGACGGAACAAAGTGCAGTGAAAACAAAGTGACGGAACAAATTGCAGTGAAAACAAAGTGACAAAATAAAGTGCAGTGAAAATAGATAAATAAGCAGTGCAAAGAACTAAGCAGCAGATGAGAAAGAGGGGTTCTTAAGGGGCGGAGATCATGGACCAGTGTCTTACTTAAATCTACTAAATTGCTTAACAAATCTCAAACAAAGCGGATCTCTAGGCAATTAGTTCGTAACTATTGAATCCACTCTCATAGCAAACAATCTCAGAAAAGCTATCAACAGACCTGATCATCATAAGCGTTTAACGACCTAACTGGCATGAAGCAACAACTTAATCGAGCCTAACAAACACCTTAGACATTCAATCTCTTGAGCTAAGAATGTAAATTTTTGAGACAGTTAGATCGGACAATTCAACACACTTTTCGGGTACTAAATGTTTAAGAACATATCAATTGATCAAAAAGAAACAAGCATTAACAACACCGAAATAAAAGAGTTCTCGACTAATCGTCTCTTAAGTGACTTAGAAAACTTAAAATCCACGCTGGTCTAATCCATTCCCTTAAGAATCCTAACTAATCTACTCAGAAGCCATGGGTTAAACAATCAAAGCAGAAAACAAAGTGAATGTCATGATCATAAAATTGAGAAAGTAAACTCGAATGAAAACAAACTGAAATTGCATTTAAAGATCATAAAAACAAAAGTAGAATTTGCTCTGGAATTAAAAAAACAAAAAGCTCAAAGAGTATCTTGCAGTAGTTGTAAAACTTAGATAGATGTTTTCATGACATCGATGGGTATTTATAAGCATCCTCGCTAAACCTAAAAATCCAAACTAAAAAAAAATTAACAAAATAGTTGACTCGACCCCATAGGTCGAATCAAGTGGTTGGACTGGCAAGAATAGAATCGACCCGACCCATTAGTTGTAGCAACCCATTGACTCGACCCGTCAACTGGCGTGGCCCATTAAATGGCAATTGCAACACCGACTTGATCCATTTGTTAGAGCGAGGTGTTGACTCGACCTGTTT
This sequence comes from Lepidium africanum, assembly GCA_900406405.1. NCBI lineage: Eukaryota > Viridiplantae > Streptophyta > Magnoliopsida > Brassicales > Brassicaceae > Lepidium > Lepidium africanum. The sequence goes on along the minus strand of OVAX01001314.1, from coordinate 31,702 downwards.
ATTGGAGTGGGGTATCAACTCGACCTATCTGCTAGAGTGGAATCAACTCGACCTTTCTGCCATAGTGGAATCAACTCTACATGTCTACCAGAGTATAGTTAACTGAAGTCTGCTAGAGTGGAATCAGGTTAACCTATCTGTCAGAGTGGAATCAACTCGACCTGTCTACCAGTGTGGAATCAGCTCGACATGTCCACCAGAGTGGAATATACTCGAGCTAGAAAAAATCAACTCGAGCAGTCAACTCATGCTGTATCTGAATTATCCATCCTTTGCTCCTATTTGGCTCCCGAAGTGACTTCTTAGGTCTCACTGGTCCCTTTCATCTCTAGTCCAAATTTTCCTGAAAACAACTCCAAATGCAAAGTGCATGCTACACAAAGGCAAACTATGAAAATGAACCAAAAATGACTCGAACATGATGCAAATGCAATGGATATGTATGCAAAATGAACTAAATGAGACACCTAAACTAGTTAAAATACATATATAACAAATGACCACCCTTTTCTTCCAACAATCTTGGTATATCATTAAAGAAGATTTGGTGAGACTAGTTAATGACTTTTTTGAAACAGGATTTTTCGATAACAATCTAAATCATAGGAATATATGTCTATTCCCGAAGACTTCCAGACATACTAAGATGATGGAGTTTCCACTTATTAGTCTATGCAACGTGGTGTACAAAGTAATATCCAAAGTGGTATGTTTTAAACTAAGAAGATTTTACCCCTTCTGGTCTTGGACACACAATCTACATTTGTATCAGGACGAATAATATCGGATAATATTTCAAATTGCCCAAGAAATGTTTCATGCCTTGAGGACAAATAAAAAAGTAAAAGGAGCATACATGGCTATCAAAACGGATATGAGCAAGGCTTACGATCGAATAGAATGGAGCTTCCTAAAAAAGTTACATCTAAAATTAGGATTCCATGAACGATGGGTAAAAGGAGTTTTACATTATGTATCTTGAGTCTGATATTCAGTTCTTATAAACGGGATACCAAAATGACGTTTCTCCCCACAAAGAGGATTACGACAAGGAGATCCCCTATCGCCATATTTATTTATCATTTTCACAAAAACCCTAATTGAGAAACTTAGATATGTGGAAACGCAAGAGCAATTGACAAGAATTTTAGTAGCAGGACTAGTCCATCGGTTTCCTATTTGTTATTTGCAGACAATAGTCTTTTCTTCTGCAATGCTAATGTGGACTTCCCGGCAACAAATACATTTCACAAAGTCCTCTATTCAATTTGGGAAAGATGTAGACCCGATCAAAAGACATGAGATCCAAGAGCGGTTAGGAATACACACAATGGGAGGAATGGGTACTTACTTGGGCTTACCAAAAAGGCTAGAAGGAGCAAAATCAAAGGTTTTCGCCTTGGTAAAAGAAAAAATAGAAGCAAGAATTAATTCATGGTCAGTGAAATTTCTATTTAAAGGAGGCAAAAAGGTTCGTATAAAAATTGTTCTTACGACAATACCATCCTATGTTATGTCCTGTTATCGAGTTCCTAAAACGGTTACGTCCAAGATCTCTGCAAAAATTGAAAATTTTTGGTGGCATAACTCAGGCACATCTAAAGGCATTCATTGGGCCAGATGAAGCATCCTATGTAAGCATAAAACAGAGGGGGTCCTAGGTTTTAGAGCAATATAGGACTTTAATTCAGCTTCTTTGGCAAAACAATTATGGTGGATTCTAGTTTATCCTAATTCCTTGCTCGCAAGAATTTTTCAAGGTCGTTATTTTTTGGGATCTAAGCATTTAGAGCCAAGACGATTATATTCACCCTCATATGTTGGGCAAAATATCGTCTTGGTGTGAGCACTGGTGATGAAAGGTTTGATTAAACGGGTGGGAAATGGTGATACTATTTGGGTGTGGACTGACCCCTAGATCCCAGATAGTACACCTAGACCGGCTATAGGTATAGGCCCAAATATATACCCGGACCTAAGAGTATCAAATTTGATAGAATCTTAGTCACGTCGTTGGAAAGAGGCTCTGGTTAAACAATTTTTTTGCCCACATGATGCTACTATCATTTTGGGTTTACATATCTCAAGGTATCCTAGTTCGGATAAGCTAAGATGACATTATACAAAGTCAGGGGTCTACTCAGTAAGATCATGATACTGGGTGTAGTGAAACATCAGTCAATACTCCCCGCTGTCCTATGGACCTAACACACAAGACCTACAATCTTAAGTTTGGAAAGTTAAAGCAACGCAGGAGATAAAGCATTTGATGTGGCAAGCAGTTTAAGGCCATTTAGCTATTAAAACAAATTTAGCAAGAAAAGGAATCTAATGCGATAAACATTGTGATAGTTGTGGGGCAAAGGAAGAAACGATTAATCATGTGCTTTTTGAATGTCCCTTAACTGTTAAAGCTTGAGCATTGTCCAAGATACCAGCAGACCTCATTTTCCAGATTCTTCCATTTACTATAATATGGACCATCTCATTTGGAGAATTCCCCAAAGAGAAGAGTTTATAAGTTTTCCTTGGCTTCTTTGGTTCCTCCGGAAGACAAGAAATGACATAACTTTCTCAAACAAAGTGAAAAACCCCAAAGATATTATTTTGGAAGCAGAATCTGAAGTGACAGGTTGGACTAAAGCACAAACAAATAATAATAAAAGAAATGGAGCTAACCCGATTATTACGAACAAACACACTGCGTCTATAACTAGACCCATTACTGCCTATCTGGCTTTTACAGGGTACATATGCATGGTAGATGCTTCATGGAAGGATTCTGATATTCATTCAGGACTAGGCTAGTACTGTTTCCCCTTTGAGTATGGAGGTGTGAATATGGGAGCTTAGAGCATTATACGAAGCATCTCCCCTTTGCACTCGGAGATTGTGGCTCTTCTATGGGCTATGACTTGTTTATTAGCTCTTCAAATCTTTGAAGTAGAGTATCAAGTCGATTACTCAGAAGTAGTGAAGATGATCGAGGACCCCTCTGCTTGGCCAGCTTTTATACCTTACCTGGACGATTTCTCAAGGCTCGGAAGCTCCTTCAGACTTTGCTGCTTAGTTTTGATTCCATGTACCATTAACCATAAGGCAGATTTCCTAGCCCGCAGTGTTAGAGGATTAGCTAGAAATCATGTTTTTGTGAATGATGTACCTCCTGTTTGGACCCATTTTATTCGTAACTGAGTAAAGTTGACAAAATAAAAAGAAAGAAATAGTCGCAGAAAAGCAAGAGAATAGATATCGGTAGTTTAAAACTGCTAGAAAAGTCTAAGCCATTGGTGACCCAAAAAGCTTCTTCTACGATAAATTAACTCTGCAAAGTAGTTTTAGTTTTTGAGCATAAATGATCAAAAGCTGTAGATCGAACTGAAGTGATTATTCCGGAGAGAAGAGGGAGAATCATAGTGCTAGCAAAGCGAGAACAAACAGAGACAATGTACGATGTCAGCATCAAAAAATTGAGCTGAGATTGAGCTTTGAAAATGGGAAGATTGTGTGAGAGAAAGTCTTCACGTCTAATCGTGTTTATTAATTATGCAGTTGTAATAGTGATCTTATTTTTTCTAACAGCCAATCATTGGATTGACAAGACCCGATCCATAGCCTAAATGCACCAACTAGAGCAATGTGGGATTCGAACTTACCACCAGGTACCAAACTAGATCAAGACAAGCCAACTAGATCATATGCTTCTTGGCATTGATCAATATATGCAGCTTCACTTTTTATCCAAGTTTCCACAGTGTTAGAGTTTTTCCTCCACCTAGATGTTCTTATGATTATGCATTTTTCATCAACAAGTAACCATTGAATCGACGAGACTCGATCCATAATCTAAATTCTCCAGTTGAAGCAAGGTGGGATTCGAACTCACCACTTGATACCTAGTTAAATCAGAGACAAGCTAACTGAACCACATGTTTCTTGACATGGTTATGCTTGTTTTGGATATTATATATGTATTATGCTCTGTATCACTAGTTTTTGATTAATAAAAGCATGGTCAGTCATAAAAAAATACAAGTCAATCTTACAAAGTAATAAATAATACTCAATATAACCTTTAAATATATATATAGATTTTGTAATCTACATATCAAGTCACCACAACTTGGTTATTTTTAGATATTTTTGGGTATTAATGTAATTTTTAAGTTTTCGGGTAATTTTTTTTTTTTATATATATTCAAAACGACGTAGTTTTGGTGACTTATACATAGTGATATACAAATTACAAAATCTATACACGTTCGAGAGTTATATTGTGTATTACTTTCCATTTTGTATATTAACTTTTATATATATATATATATATATATATTTTGGGTTTTAAATTGACTTATATTTTTTTGACTTAAAGGATGATTTTATAATTCGTTGTCACTTTTTTGCACAAAACCCATATATATATATATATATATATATTATATAGTCACGATCTCTATTAGTAATCATAAGCATGCCATAATTCATAACACGTATATAAGAAAGAAGTGTTTCTTAAAAGAGAGAAAAAGCCAAAAGATCAAAACTCAAACGAAGCACCAAAACCTGAAATCATTAATTTCTTCCTTTTTACATTGTTCCTTTTCTGGATTCTTATTTAAAAGTAGAAACCATTCTTCAGATCAGATCAAGTTCATAGAAAAACAAAAACAGGTTATCTTCGATCATCTTCTTTCTCTCTTTCTTCATCTACCAGATTTAGTAACATGCATCTGCATACGATTATAGTTTCATGTTTCAAGTGATTAAAATATAATCAAAATTCCCAGATTTTCTTGGGAAAATATAACTGGAGATTGATCATTGTCTGTATTTTGTTTTCCTTCGTTTTCTGGGAATTCAAACATAAAACTTTTTCTTCAGCAATAACCAAAAAAGTTAATTAGTTTGCAAAAGATTTAAGGTAGAGATGGGCCACTTCATACACACTTTTCTTTTTCTTTATTTTGCTTTCTGTTTATTATCTGACTTTTGAAACTGATTAGACGTAAATTAATATTATTTAAACCTTAATTTATGGTTGATTAAAATAGTTATATGCAGTAATTAGTTTAACCTATGCTTTATTTTTATGTTTTCTTCCTTTTTTTCTTTAGTTTTTTTCCTTGGATAACGATTTTCAATTACGTAAAACCAGTATTCTAAAATATGCTATACGCTACATGTACAGAAAGTCACTGTATAGTGTATATATGTATGTACGGTTATTTATGCGGAGATTATACGGTAGATAGTTTATTTCTAGAAAGATAGATTTGATATAAAATTATATATATGTGGTATCCAAAATACTCAAACTCAAAAATCACAATCTAAAAAATAGTAATACAAATATTAACTTTTACATAAAATCGTATAAATCTTAAATTAATCTCTTCAATGGCATGTCAAACAACACAAATTACACAGTTTGATATAAAAGATAGAAAAAATAGAAGATTAGAAAGAAGATGAAACCTTAAACAATTAGAGTGTTTTAAGAAATTTAGTCGATGAACACGTACACTAAATCAAAAACTTTAACTATAAGAAATGTGTGAGGACATAATTCTATTTTAAAAGTTTTTTTTCTTTCTTAAAGGCAATTGTATATATGATATTGTATATACACCATATAAACTCTGTATATATGATTGTATTACATTTCACCGTATAGTTCTACCGTATAATATAAATACAATACAGTTCTTTATCGTACAACATATAAATGTTGTATATATAGCCAATACGACCGTATTTTAGAACGCTGTGTAAAACATTAAACGAAAAAGTTATAAATGAATTTTATTGACCGGAACAACCAATGGACATATCTATTTTAAATATAAGACTAAAATGTATTTAGTTTTTTCTTACAAAAAATTTGTTTACTTTCTTTAAAAAATATCATTGTCTTTTATTTAATTTCTTCTTCATTATCTATATATATATATATATATATATAAAAAGTTAAATCTTATTTTCTTTTCATGATGCCACCTCATCAACTCTCATAATATTCATTTATTTTTTCTAATATTTAATCTACAATAAATTACTAATATATATAAGAAATATTTATCAATATTGATCTACTACTTCTTATAATTATTATTGAACATTGACCATATTCTTATAATATATATATATAAAGTTAAATCTTACTCGTTTCTCATTATGCCACCTCATCAACTCTCATCATATTCATTTATTTTTTTCTAGTATTTAATCTACAATAAATTACTAATATATAAGAAATATTTTATCAATATTGATCTACTAGTTCTTATAATTATTATTGAAAATTGACCATATTCTTATAATAATCCAAAAAAATAAAAGTAAATCTTACAGATGTTAAATATGTAAGAGTATGTATCTATTCATTTTTTTCAATGAAACAACTATTTTCATATCAAAATATGTGATTTGTGAAGTAATTTTTCATTAAAACATGAAAATCAATATTATTTCTCTATGTTATATCTGTGTTATTAAAAAGTCTAAATTTAGGTAGTTAAGTAATTCAAATAAAGTTGAGTTTCTCTCAGTCTGGTGGTAAGGATGATCTGGCTAATGATTTGGCACCAGGTTCGATTCTTACCCGCTGCATTATGATAGCTTAATAATGGATTTTAGGGGTGGACTTTAGGCTATGAATCGGGTCTTGGCAATCCAATTGTTGACAAAAAATAGTAATTCAAATAAAAAATAATTATTTAATATATATATATATATATATCGTATAAAATATATTAATATGTATAAAATTGTTAAAAATCTAATATCTTAAAAGAAAATTATATATTCTAAATATTATATTAAAAATTAACGACGTTGTTTATAAATAGGCTAAATATTGATTTTTGTGTTTTTAGTTTATCAATATTTATTAGTAATAGTTGTAAGGAAACAACAATATAGTCGAATATGGTCATTTTCGATACTGGTGAAAATCTTATTTTATTAGATTGCTAAAATTAAAATTTTTTCTATGACTACTTAATTATCATAAAAAAATATCATATTTATTTTCGTCATCCTTCTATTTAACAATGATACAAATCTCGCCCGAAGGGCGGGCGATGTATTATAAATTTGCATTTTATTTTTGTTAACCAACGAGTCGAAGATTAATTAGAGCATTAATGACTTTGAAAACTCTAGTCGAGCTAGCTACACATGTAAAATTAAATATTATTCTTTTATGTTGATCATATACTATAAGATTTCTGCTGAGTAAGCATTTTTGGTAGAATAGTTAAGTTTTATTTTTGGTAATTTTTTCTACGGAAATTCTGATTTTAGGCAGTCGTGGAGTCCTAGCATTGTTTGGGTATTGATTTAATTTCGTTGATCTAATTGATAACAGATAAAACAAAAAAAAAAAACAAAAAAAAAATTGGCTGATTTTGTTATAATTATTTTTAAGTGTTGATACTTTTTTCTAATTAATTGTTTGAGCGGTACCCAATAACCACGGGTCTGCATAAAGTGGACCTGTGAAGATCTAAACATCAAATTTTCTTTTTCATTTTTTGGTTGAGAAATAAAAAGCAAAAAGATTATGTGATCTTTATCTTAAAAAAAAAAAAAAAAGTTCTGTGATGTCGCTCTATAGCGTTAACAATTTGTTCACTTGCAAAAAAAAAAGATGCACTACCCTCAATAATATCCGTACACGTTTCATTCTTTTAGTGCAAATTGTATAAACCTTCAAAAAAGAATTAAGAAATTTATTTTCTTATTTATCTTCTCTTTATTGAGCTTTTCGTTTCCCTCTCAAATTAAAGTATTTTTGGCCACATCTCTAAGTTTTTATATTCGGATTTCTTCTTTTTTTTTCCTCATATATCTTTTCATAACTGAACTTGGAAATTTAATAATTTTAAATCTGCTATATTTTGTGGTTTAATTATTCTTTATTCAAAGTATTCAGATAGAAGATTTCGTTGACGTTTGTGCGATATATTATTAATAAAAGCATTTCTTGTTAGGGGAACGGTACTTGCAGTTCACGTTATGTTCTTTTGAATAAAAAAGACAAAACAAAACAAAAGCTTTCTGTTGAGAAACAAAATGAGTGTGATTTGAGAAAGAAAACATAAGTTTCTCGTTTTAAGTTGATGTAACACTTTCATGGTTTCTTTTTTTGTTTTTAGGTTTTTCGTGGCCGAAGGGAAGACAAGTACTCTGCTGATTTAGTGTTTCTCTTGTGTTTGGTCTGGTCTTATACTCCAAAAATTGGCCGATGAATCGGGATTGAAGGTATTGAGCCAAGGATTTTGGATCTTCCAATGTCATGAAGAAGAGAGAGTCTACTAAGTTTAAAGAGCTATGGAGAGTGGTACAAGCATTGACAATAATAGCTATGAATCAATCAATAACGGCTCTTGGTTTAGCCAGTTCCGTAATGGCTGCAATCCATGGATGGCTAGATATGTGTACGGTCTGTTATTCCTCTTGGCAAATCTGCTGGCTTGGGCCTTGCGCGATTATGGTAGAGGTGCTTTGACAGAAATGAGAAGTATGTGGTTTACCTGATTTCTCTAGCCTCCATCAAAATTTTACAATAACGTTGTTAGATGAATTGACGATTGCAAGTTTATGTATTCTTACAGAATTTAAGAATTGTGAAGATGGAGGAAACTGTTTGGGGACTGAAGGAGTTTTAAGAGTTAGCTTGGGATGTTTTGTATCCCTATTTTGATTAGTAATACAGATATAAACTATCTTCATGCTTTAGAAACATTGTTACCTTAACTTTGTTTCCTAGCTGTTCTATTTCATTATGTTTCTTTCAACAGTTGGCTCATCAAAGACACATTCATTGCGAGATAAATGGCATTCAGGATGGTGGTTTGCTAAGATTTTTATGTGGCTTGGCCTAACCATCTTCCCATTCTTGTTACCTTCTTCCATTATTCAGCTTTACGGTAAAATAATTAAGACTAATTAATCGTAAATGGGTTTTTTAGCTATCAGAATTCAGTTTATCTTTTTTGACTAGCTTTTAATCTTGGCTTTGCAGGAGAGATTGCTCATTTTGGTGCAGGGTATGTTTCTAATCTTATTTTCAGAAACTGTGTGATGGCTTCTTTATAATGATTTTCTTCATGACTTTTGTTTCAATAGGGTCTTTCTCTTAATTCAACTTATTAGTATTATCAGTTTCATAACATGGCTCAATGAATGTTTCCAAGCCCAAAAAGATGCAGAAAGATGGTGAGACTCCATGAGAATGTTCCTTAATTTTAAGTAATTACACAATTGAAGCTTAATATATATGTTGCAGCCATGTCCATGTGATGCTACTAGCAACAACTGCGTACACTGTATGCATATTAGGAGTGATTTTGATGTACATTTGGTATGTGCCTGATCCATCTTGTCTTCTTAACATATTTTTCATCACATGGACTTTGTTCCTCATCCAACTCATGACAAGTATCTCTCGTCACCCCAAAGTGAGTCCTCCTTTTTGCGGATTTCTCAATATATGTAGTGTTCTTGCATCATATGTGTATATATATCTGGGATTATTGGAGAAACTGAGCTCTTTTTGCTGTTTGCAATTTAACAGGTGAATGCTGGATTCTTGACTCCAGCGCTTATGGGGCTTTATGTTGTGTTTATCTGCTGGTGCGCCATTCGAAGGTATCCAGTGACTCTAAAGGACAACATTTTAGCCATGTTTTCACGGTCATTCCGAAATCTAAAATAACAAAAATCTTTTTATATTTGCAGTGAGCCAGTAGGAGAAACTTGCAATAGAAAAGCTGAATCATCTAGCAAAACTGACTGGCTGACAATCATAGTAAAAAAACTCTCAAGCTCAAGACTTTTCATCTTTTGGTGAGTTTTTAAGATAGTAAGGCAAGTACTAAAACAGTCTCTATATATGGTTGTATTTGTTCAGAGCTTTGTGGTTGCGTTGCTTGCTATGGTAATGGCAACTTTCTCCACAGGAGTAGATTCACAATGTTTCCAGGTTTGTTATCTATTATTAGCTCTCCCAATTTGTAAACATCAACAATACAAAAGTTGACTAAACAACGCTGTTTTACAGTTTAGAAAAGATGAAAACGAAGAAGAAGATGCAATTCCTTATGGATACGGATTCTTTCATTTTGTATTTGCTACTGGAGCTATGTACTTTGCTATGCTACTTGTTAGCTGGAACACTCATCATTCCATGAAGAAGTTAGTTTTTATTTTTTAAATCTTTTACACCAGAATTGGATTTTAGTTTTAAGGTAGTTGTGTAACCGGCATAATAGGGTTTTTGTCTCAGGATATATAAACTAGTAGTAGTATCTCGTATTCACCAAAAAGAAACTAGTAAGCTTTGGAATTCTTTGATGTTTGATGGATAAGCTTGGGTTATTTTTTGTTTTGTTAGGTGGACAATTGATGTTGGGTGGACAAGTACTTGGGTAAGGATTATAAACGAATGGCTTGCGGTTTGCGTTTACAGTAAGTTACAAAACAAAACTCTCTTCTTTTAATATCACTCAGAGAAACATTTATAATGTTTGCTCTGTACAAATCAAATGTTGTTGCAGTTTGGATGTTAGTAGCTCCTATGGTTCTAAAGAGCAGACCAACAACATGACAGCTTTTTTCTCCAATCGTATATGATCACAAGATGACGATTAAAATTTTGAAAAATTATAATTTGTACATATATATATATATATATATATATATAGTTATAGATTAATATTTGTGTGGCAAGTGACTTTTAGTCTAGTGGCAGATAATAACTCCACTAAAGATAGACGCACTTGTATGTTGAAGGATCGAGTTTCGCCGCCTGTATAATGCAAGAACTTGGCTAATAGGTCGGCCAGTTGTGATCCAATGTTGACAAAAAAATAAAAATTTGTATTTGTGCGACTCTTATGGGGTCTCTCTAATCATTAAGCATGTACACATCATTATTATACACATAATATATATATACAGTTTTGATACTAAGCTAGAGTCTGTGAATTTGGTCTCGCAGGATCATTATATTTAAATCATTTTCATTAAAATGACGAATCCATGTATTATTTAACCATCAATTTTAGAATATTTTTTATGAAATGGTTTAGATCTAGCTAAGTCACGAAAAATTTTAAAAGAAATTTAAATAGTCTCTTTAATTCATTCAAAATAATTCAAGCTCTAGTCTTTTTTTCTCAAGTATAAACAGCTCAAATTGTAAAGTTTACCAAGTCACTGAGAGGAGCTTTACAAATTTTATACATACACAAGCGATTGAGATGATGAGAATTGAGAGAGGAAGAGAAAATACCCGAAAGGCCAAAACCTTAAAGGACAAAAGTTTCACAAAAGCTTAAAGTCTTATACAGACAATATTCCATTTTTTGGACAGGACTTTATGGTTCGAAGGTGTACAGCGTTTTTACAAAATCATATAACAGGAAAAGCCTGCAGAATTTTCTAAAGGACAATAGCAAAGAAAAATTAATAGACTCACCACCCTCAAGTTATTTATAATAAAACATCAAAAGGAAAACGAAATATATTTAAAAAAAAACAAAGAATAATAATAATAATAATAATACCAGACCTAACATATTTTTCATCTTATACTACACCTTAGAACACAAACTCAACCCTCAACCATAACATAGCTTTTTCTTTGGAAATGTGAGAACAGATTTGGAGCTAATAAATCTCGATTCTTTCTTACCCGAACGGGTTTCCTCCTGATTGGAAAGGCAGGTTTAACGGAGCTGCAGCTGCGAATGGGCTTCCCGGATTATGATATGCTTGCTGATTCTCATATGAAGCGCTCATGTTGCCAATTGGATTTACATTGCTGCCAGTATACAGACGGCTATAAACTTTAGAATTGATTCTTTTGCGCTACCAAGTATATCAATGGAAGGACCATCAATTCATAATTAAAGCAAGGAGTAGTAATGAATTAGTTCAATGTTTAAGTTATACCTCGGTGGCATGCTTCCTGGTAATTGAGGAGACATGTACCCTAAAAATTGAGAGCGAAAGACTTCATCAGACAATTCATAAGATAAAAACGAATCATTCAATAGAAAAGAATAACAATGTAATCTAAAAAAAATTAAAGTTGACATGGTTTACTTGGTGGAATTGCAGATGGAGGGCCTGAGACTTGAGGCGGCATGTTGAAATGATTGTGGACTCCTTGAGAAGGCATCATGCCTGAAGGCGGTAATGCACCTTGTAGAGACGCCATGGAAGGGAACAGAGTTTCCTGTACAATTTTCACATCACTTACTCTGTAAATCACTTATTAATTATTCTATAAATATTATGGTTTGACAAACTTCGCGGCTGCAGATGTTGACCGGAAATGGTTTAACCAAATAACTCAGAAGCTAAGTTTTCGTGAGAATTCATTAAGTGCTCAAAATCTTAGGTGCTCAATTTCCAAGTAGCAAATATCTCCTCGCTCAGAGCTAATTGCTTGCCTTAACAAAAGATTCAATCCTGGATAAGTCAAACGAACTAGAGAACATACTGTTTGTGTCTGTGATGGCGGCCCAGTGTTGAAGTCAAAAGGGTTCATTGACTTGGCTGGCTGCGGAACATTCTGGAAAGGCTGTTGCAGGAGACATGCTTAGTTATGAAAATAAAATAGGATCTGATGTCATTAAAGCTCAAATTCATTATGGATCTAGAAATATATCAGAAAAATCTTACCATGGGGTTATTATACTGCTGCATGCCATATTGCATACCATGAGGTGGACCAGCTTGCCACCCAGGCAGCGGTGCATGATACGATGGGTAGGTTAAAGTGAATAAATCCTGCAGACAGGTTAATATGTCATCTACACTCAGACATATGGTAAGATCAGACAAAATGGATAAACTAAATTCATACCGCAGGTAATTCCATTCTTCCAGAAGGTTTAACTTCAGAAGTCTGTGGGCCACCAGAAGGCACTCCTTGAAGAGGTTGCAATGACGGTGCACTAACAGACCTTGGTACATTAGAAGCAAGTGCTGTGTTCCATGGCTGTAACGAAAATCCGAGAAACATAAGCACACTTTTGGAAACAGAAGTTTATGCAATTCTATGAGACCATGCAATGAAGTACCCACCTGTTCACTTGAATGTCCATTCAGAGGTGATGCAAAGTTTTGTGACGTGGAATGACTAAGATGCACAGGTCCGCTAGTTAGTGTAGAGATCTGAGCTGGCACAGAAGATGTCACTGCCAACTGAGAAAGAAGTGAATCCACTGTATTTCCACTGGGTAGTGACTGAGATGCATTTGAACTAGGGGCACTGGGAGCAGCATCAAAAGATGCCCAGTTATCATTTGCTGGCTGTGCAGCAGGCTGAGGTGTGGTTGATTGTGGTGCTTGTGTTGCAACAGAAGGAGCAACAGGTTCCGGATCAGCATCGAAATCAATCAGGCTTATAGCAGTCTCTAGCTTTGCTTCTGGTGGCTTCTCATTTGCAGAAATTAAACTACCCAGTGATGCAGATGGCTGGAATACGACAAAAAAAAAAGAAGAGCCTTTCATCCTTAAGAAATTTAGATGGTATTACCAATCAATACATGTATTACACCAAATTTTAATAGCTAGAGGGTTGTGAATGTATATACTTAACATCCTTCATGCACTCTTAACGAGATGAAGACAAACCTTTGCAGGTGCTGCAGCATCAGTACTTTGGTTGACAATGACATGTTGTTTTGGAGGCTCTCCCACACGAAGAGGAATAACACTGTCACCTAAAATTTCCCTAACAGGTCGAGCTACAGGAGGGCTAGCTGAACCCAAGTCTTTTACTTGCTCAGGTGACTGGGAGCCCTCTTCTGATTTTTTCCTACCCCCAAATCTATCTTCTCTGCGCCAATCATTAAGGATCTCAGGACGAGAAGGACTTTTCTTGTTATCACCAACATTTCTGCTACCTCGCTCGTACCCTGGGCTTCTCCCACCAGCACTTGATCTGTCGCTGTAACGATGTTCATATGCATCTTCGTATGGTGGACTTCTAGACCCACTAGAACTTCGTGTCTCACTATAATCATTTTTATCACCCTGCAGAATATGACACCAAAGACTGCAATGAATCAGCGAGAATAAAATTTTATGCAATCATGCTTGTTGCATTTATGATAACAAGCGTCACCATAGTATCAAACAAATTACTCTGGACCAGTCAGGCTTTCCTTAATGTAATTGATTAAACAAGACTTTCTTCTTACCATTGGTCCTCTTGGAGGCTTGTCATCATTCTTCTCATTCGTGTACTTTTTATTTACATACACATGTCTGATGAAGTCCCTTAACCGCTCTACATTACTGACATATAAGAGAAACTAATCAGTCAATGTATGACATTCATCTCGACATCCCTCTCTTTTAGCAAGAAGATAGATTTGTAATACCTTCCGTCAGGCAGTGACTGCCGCTGTTGATCCAGTCCTTTAAAATATAAATCCTTAGCATGCTGTTACGGAACAAAATCAAAGCCAAAAGATACTAATACTAAATTAAAAACGCCAAGAAACAGAGCTCATCAGAAGGAGAAAAATAGAGGGATATGACTTGTTTTACCTGATTTCCACCTTCCTTTAAAGCACTGACTTCTTGTGAGGAAAATTTTGCCATTGAAATGGATTTAACACGGTGGGTAAACTCACGGCTGAAACCAAATTTATATGCATATTATCAACAACACTTGCATGAACACCACAAGAATAGGAGTAAGAATGCGGAATCTTGAACTTACTGTACTCCACTGCAGTTGGTACAAACAAAAGTCCAGAAAGTAGTACAAACATATTGTGGTCCCTAAGAATGATATAAGGAAACATAAAAGTTAGTTGTCTCTCAAGTGGCTTGGTTTCATTGAAATGTAGAAAATGGTAAATAGAAAAAAAGAAGAACAAAACTTACAAGGCTGTTACAATTAATACACCTCTTGTTCTCAGGAAGTTTGAGAAGACTCCTAATAATCCGCTCATTTTTCTCGTCTTCTTTCACTCGACTAGCCATTTTCAATTCCGAGTACTATAGCCAAACGTAGAATTGTTGAAATACTTGCAAGATTTTTAGACTGAGAGTTACAATCTTAGCTGAAAAACTCTTATTGCTGATGAACATTTAAGGAACAATTGGCAAAATCTGAGTTCCGAATAAAAGGAATTACATATTTATTCATTTAATCTAGGAGACAGAAAAAAAGAAGCAAAAACAGCAAATTGTACTTCATTCGATAGACCTAATATCGATCAAGCCTAAAACATACAGATCCAGAAAAGCGTAGAAGATTTAGAAGAGAAATGGAGCATTGAAGACGAACCTTAACGAAATCGTGCTTTACAAGTTCAACGACGATCAAATTCCTGGAATCGTGATTCTTCTCTTTTCTCTTGTTTGTGGAATCAGAGTATCTAGAGAGAGAGAGGGAGTCTTCGTACAGCTAAGAATGGTCTGCGGTGAAAGAGTAGAGCTGAGATTTGAGAAGGAGATGGACGGAAATAATTGACGGCGTTAGATGTGGAATATTAGACCATTTGTGTTGACGACGGCTGTGTTCCCAGGGAATATAAACGACTTATAAGGCGACTAAATACTATTTATACTTCTTTTACTCCCAAGTCCTAATAATTTATTGATGGACAAAGCTTGATTAACTTTAACTCTAAACTCTACCCATACTAAATTTACGAGTTTATAACCTGAATTCTACTGAAAAAAATTAAGCAGATGCACATTAATTGGCCAGATACTAGTTATACCAAACAATTTAGTTATCTCTCAACAATAAAATTATTTGATTAAGGAAAGATACATAATCATCCATGCCACAACTTCTTCTTTCATTGCGTTTCTCTATAAAATGTTTCGTTTTCTGCTTTTATTTTTTGTGTGACTAATACAGTTTACTTCTTTTCTAATTGTTCTATCAAAAGATAGGACACCCTCACTACCAAAAAAGTGTCCATTAATAGCACCTTGTTATAGCATGTTTTACTCACTTGCTATAAAGGTTTGTTTTCAATTTTGCCAAGCATACCATAGCATTGCATGTTCACTATGATAAAATTTTAGTTAGCGGGAAGAAAAAATGTCTTATTCTGCCAAAACACTTAGTGAGTATTTGGTTTTGCTCATTTTTCTTCTTTTGTTACACACAAAGGCCATTCAAACTCTCTGATAACCTACGACATTGACTCTTTGATTAACCTTAGAATTGACTCGCCTGCGACCACAAACCTTCTCGTCATCGACTTCCAGGGAATTCGACGGCAGGTAATCATTCTCATCCATCTTCTTCCTGATGTTTACTCTCTAATCTCATATATTTTTCCGATTTGTAGTTTGAGAGAGTCTCTAAGCTTTATTTTTCTTTTCTATTTTGCATATCATAAACCTATTTGCTCGTCGCCATCTTCAATTTCTGCGGTATTTGTCAGATTTGCAATTCCATCGAAGGCAAGTTTTTGGGACTCTTCTTCCTTCAATTTTTATTTTTTATTTTTGTTTTGTGAGATTTATTTGTTATGTTTTGAGTTTCGATTAAGCTTTCTCATATCGTTAAGTACTATATTTTTTCAGATTTTGTGAATGCATGTTACCTACTATTTGTGAATCGATTCTCTGAAAGATGAAATCGAGATTATTATATTGTGAGTGGGTTTTTGTGAATCGATTTTGTGTGTAAGAGATATTTTAGATTTGTTGATTCTTAATGTATATCATTGGTTATATAGGAACCTATTTGTACTTGCTTAGTTTACTAGAAATGTGATACATGTTATTTCCAGGCTTTGATTTCTTCTTATCTTGTGATTTTCTAATCACCTTTTCTTCATGAGAAGAGCTTCTAAACTTGACTGTATGTGTTGTCACTTTAAGATCTTGTTTAGAGGAATGCTTTTGTTGTTCAATAGAATATGAAATCTGTTTACAAGTTATTCTACAGTAAAACACAAGGCTGAATATGTTGTGTACGATGCTTATAATGAGTACATTGGTTTTGCTTATTGTGTAAACTTGTTAGTTAAATGAAATTTGTTTGCATATCACTTAGTTTTTTGAAATCTGATATAAGGTTTATGCATCTAATGACCTATTGTTGTTAAGGTTTCATTGAAATCTAATATTCTTTTAATTGTTCTCACTAGTTCTTTGTCATCTTAGTCTAATTAAACTAGGTGTATATTGTTATGTAACCTTGATATTGTTTTAAAGAATCCTTGTAGATAGTTTTGGTTTTGAGCGTCAAAGTTGATATTTGTCTACTAATTTTGTAAATCATTAGATCTAGATAGCTTCTGAAATCGCTGATTGGTTTAAAACCTTTATATTTTGAGTGGTTTTATTAGAATTGTATTGAATTATGAATCTGTTATATGTTAGAGTATTGAATTAACTTTGTGTAATTCTGAGTTTTGTATGTACATTTTGATGCTTGACTGTATGTTATTTTATCTATGTGAAATAATTATGTATGTTTATGAAAGTTATTTGATCTAAATTTGTTACCTAGGCTTGTAGATTAATGTCATTGTTTAAAAGAAGCCTTGTAGATAGTTCTGGTTTTGAGTGTCAAAGACGATATTTGTCTATTAATTTAGTAAATCATTTGATCTAGATAGCTTCTATATATGTGCTACGAAATCATAAAGTCTTCACAAGTCCTCTCAAATCATTGATTGGTTTAAAATTGTTAGCTTCTGAGTGGTTTTATTAGAATTGTACTGACTTCTGAATCTGTTATATGTTATAGTATTAGGTGCCTTGTACTTATTCTTGTGAATTTTCTTTTGCAAGAGTTGCTAAGTGCAAATTAAGGGATCCGAAGCTGAACCATACTTTTACCTCACGCAGGCACAGGTTAGTAATCACAATTTTTTTATGATAACAAGTACTGTATGGATTTATTGTACTTTGTATTACAAGTTCATGATATAAAGTAGGTTATAGTTTACTAATTAAGATAAATCTGATAGTAATTACAGTTGATTTTAATTTGGACTATATGCTAGTATATTCATCTACTACAATCTCTCTTTGTCTATTATCATCTGTGTGATATCGTTCAATTGTTGGATGGTTAAAGTTCTGTATAATTGGATTTAAACATGAGAAAATGTGATTCACATAACATGCTGTCTATATTTTATATCTAATTCATGTGATGGTTTGGCTTTAGTTCATCTATGTGTCTAAGATATTTCTTAATTTGTCTGGTTTTAGTTTTGGTTGACACATAAAATGGTGCACAAGGATTGGGTGCATCTTTGCAGGTAAGTTAATTGATTATATAGGTTAGGTTTCAGTTAGGGGTTTTCACTTCATTAGTTTTCCTTTCTTGACATAATGAAGAGCTGATCCTGCATATGAGGAAGGAGCTACACAGTTTGTAAGGGCAGTGGCTGCGGATATGGGAGGTGTAAATATGATTGTATGTCCATGTACTGGCTGTCGTAACATAGACCGTCACATAAGCAGTGTAGTAGTAGATCACCTTGTAAGAAGAGGAATGGACGAGTCTTACAAGGTGTGGTCTGATTGGTATCATCATGGAAAACTTAAGGAAGGTAACAATAGTGCAGACAAATCTCATCTGTTTAATGATGAGATTTTAGAATTGTATCAAGCTGCTGAGGTCTTGGATGAATTTGGTAGTTAGGCTGAGGGTGAAGATAAAAAAGAAGATGATTTTATTGCAAAGCTTGCAGATGCTGGAACACCGTTGTATCCATCTTGTCCAAATCATAGTAAGCTTTCAGCAATAGTCTCATTGTTCAAACTGAAGACACATAATGGTTGGTCCGACAAGAGCTTCAATGACCATCTAGAGACCTTGCCAGAGATGTTGTCTGAACTCTCCTATGAAGAGACTAGCTTTAGTCTACTATTCGAAGATCTCCGATATGTTTTAATTTCTGATTTTGTATATAAAGTTTTCTGATTATATTCTTTTTTTAATTATATTTATATTGGTAAACATTGCAGTGTAAACATGGTCATCAAGTTATAAAAGAAAACCAGAAATGCATGTTGATGGATATTGGTAGCAAGAAGCAGGTTATTGCTAAGGGACGTGTGCATTCAGTTGACCCACAACAGAAGGTACATTTTGTTCTTTTAGGGTCTAACGTAGCTAAAGTTTGGGTAGACGTGGTCAAAAGACGATGCAGCAGTTTGGAGGCCATCGGATGAAATCCATTATATGAAAGACGCTATTGGTTCGTCTATAGCTTGACCAATGGATAAATTGGTAGTCTTATGAAGTGAAGAGCAAGGGTAAGTAACAAATCTATTATACAAGTTGTGCTTTGGTTTTATATTTGATGGTGATTATCAAAACTGATAAACATACATTATGATTGTTGCAGGGAATGAAGAAACTGTGGTCCAGCTTAGCTAACTCGACTAAGCTAACTTAACTGTTATTTGTCTTTGATATTTTGGATTCAGACCTCTATCATGAATGTTGAATGGGTTACAAACTTCTATCATGTAAGATTCGAACCCAAACTATGTTTTATTGAATGAATGTGTTTGCTTGCCAGTTCTTCTGATTTTACTTAGGATTCAATCAGATAACAAAAGAAGATAGCTAAATGACATATATAATAGCAAAAAAAAATGTTATAATCTAGTATAATAGCAATGATAATTAGCTATCACATTGTTTACTACAGCATATATTAATGATGTAACGAACTATAATACAACGTTGAGTAACTGTTATTGTAGAAATAACTATTATAGCATGTATTTTGGCTTATCGTAATTTTAATTTAAAAAAACAGAAGCGCTATAAAAGCACACATTTTTTGCTATGATATATTACTTCACATAGCATATAAGAATAATACTAGCATACAAGGCATACTTACCATAGCTGCCAATGACATAGCATTTAGTAAAACGCTATATTACATGTATAATAGCATATTTTCCGCGCTAACAATGTACGTTATTCTTGTAGTGCCCCATTTAAATTTAATTTGAAGAATATTTTAAAAGGTGAAGCTAAAAAGATATAAAGAATATCGAAGGCTGAACCATCTATTACTATCGCTAATGGCGCTTTTCCAAAGATCTTGAGAGATGGTGAATGGGAAAGTCAAAGATGAAGCGATGCAGATAATCATGATATTTCATATTCTTCCGAGACTTTTTGTCTTTGATCTTGATTATAATCTCTAGCCTTTTAACTAGTGTTTTATTTATTAAAAAAAAGTATGCATTGGCGATGGAATTGAACTTTAGGATTTAGAGTTTGATCAGAAGAGTGTGAAAATTACGATCATTTTCTATATGTCTGATAATATGATTTTCACATAGTTTTTTAAATTTTATTACACTAAGATGTCGATGTGGTATAATAGGTGTCAATCTAAGTGGGAGCGTAACTAGCAAGCATAATATGATAGACTACTCTAATTCAAGCCAAATCGAATCAATGGTTTGTTATCTATCAACCTAAATGATGAAATAACGAGAAACGTAAATAACAGTCAAATAAGCAAAATATGAACCTAATTGAGAAATTCAAAAGTAACAGAACAATGGAAAACTGGTGTAGTGAATATAGAAATCAAGTGCAGTGAAAATATAAATCAAGTACAGTGGAAACAACTAAACAATGGGTGAGAAAAAGGGTTTCTTAATGGGCGGAGATCATGGACCAGCATCTCACTTAAAGTCACTAAATCGCTTAACAAAACTCAAATAGAGCGGATCTCTAGGCAATTATTTATAACTATTGAATCCACTTTCGTGGCAAACAAACTCAGAAAAGCTATCAACCGACCTTATCATCATAAGCGTTTAACAACCTAACTAGGGTGAAGCAACAATGTAATCGAGCCTAATAAACACCTTCGACAATTAATCTCTTAAACTAAGAATGTAAATTTCTGAGATGGTTGGATCAGACAATTCAATACACCTTCCGGGTGCTAAAAGTCTAAGATCACATTTCAATTGATCATAAAGAAACAAGCATTAACAATACCGGAACAAAAGAGATCTATACTTATCTATTCTTAAGAGACTTAAAAAACTTTAAGATCCACGCTGGTCTAATCCGTTCCTGCAGGAACCCTAAGTTAACTACTTAGAAACCATGGGTGAAACAATCAAAGTGGATGACATGATCATAAAATTCAAAAAGTAAACTTAGAATGAAAACAAACTGAAACTGAATTAAAGGATCATAAAAACGAAAGTGGAATTATTGTTCTGAAATTACAACAACGAAAAGCTCGAAAGGTTTCTGAAGCAGCTGTAAAACTTAGATAAAAAGTCTTTGTAACACAAAAAGGGTATATATACTAATCCCCTGTTAAACCTAAAAAATAGAAACGAAAAACAAAATAGGATAGTTAACCCCACTTTGTGGGTCAATCCGGGTAATTGGGCTGTCAAAGGTGGCGTTGACTCGGTCCATCAGGTGCAGTGAATTTATGCCATGATCCAGTCCATTACACCGTGCTGGGCTTGTTGTGACACAAGTTCCATCATAAATCGATCTGATGACACCACTATGTCATTCAAGTTGCATTGGCATCCAATTCGAGTCCCGCTGACATTCAATTCGAATCATGCTGGTTCTTTGCATATCTAGTCCAAAATTTTTCTGAAAACAACTTCAAATGCAATGTGTATGCTATGCAAATGTAACCTACGCGAACAAACTAAAAATGACTCAAACATGATGCAAATGCAACAGATATGTATGGAAAATGAACTAAAAATGACACCTAAAACTAGTTAAAATGCGTAAAATTCAACTCCCCCAAACTTAGCCCTTGCTTGCCCTCAAGCAATTGCATAAAATTAAGTTGGAAAAGAGGTTGCAGACAAAGGGAATATCTTACCTCAAGCAACAACTCATCAGACTGAAAATCGTAATCCACAAGTGAACCCATGTACCTTCGCGAAAACCAGAGTATACTCATATCCAAGCTTAGCATCCAATCCTGAGATTCCTATTACCTAAGTTGGGCTCTAAGAACACAGATTTAATCCCCTATTTCTAGTGGTGCATGCCTCAGGAGGGACTATAGATCAATGAACATAGATTCAACTTCCTTGAACTTAACAAGATTTATTCAATTCAACACTTTACCTTTTACTTGTTTTGTTTCAATTCAGCACTTTGCCGGTTTTGTTTTGGTGCAGCAACTCAAGTCAGAGGTTCATTGCATGTCCCTTTTGGGGATCAAAAAACGTGAGAAGGTTGCTATAAATTCTCTCTCGAGTCGGTTCACACAAGTGTGAGAGTCTATGGGTTTACACATCCTCCCAGCCGCTTCACCGAGTTTTATGAGAGATTGATAGGTGCATTTACACAAGCGTGAGAGTCTACGGGTTTACGCCCACTCCCACATGATTCATCCCACCAAGATACACAAATATGTACGAGTTGATGTACACCCCTGGTTCCCTTTTATGGCCTCCTATCGCTTAACATTTTAGGTAAATTTACACTGCAGTGGATCATGTTAAGCACATGAAAGGAAAATGTTCAATGAATCTCTAGGCCCTAGTTCGATAATTTATAGTTTAATTTAAGGGAATTAAATCAAGTCCATTCGAGTCACAACACAAGTACAAGTTTCCTAGGCGAACAATCTACTCTTCAGTTTTTAAAAGAGGAAAATCACAGTCTACAAAGTCCACTACGGTTACTAGCCAACAACCTAACGAGAGTGGTGCCTATCATCAGCAAGATTGATTCTTAAACACAAATGCAGCTAAACTCTATCTTACATGAATGCGCAATGACATGACACTCTTTTTATGATTTTTGAAAAAGTTTTACTATTTTTTTATGTTTTCTATGCCTTAGATGCAATGCATGAACTAAATGGGAATGCTTGAGCTGAATAGAAATAAAAACTAAGAAACACAGAAAACTAATGTTAACAACCTCTAGGATCTTCCCCCAAACAAACTACACAGTCCCTTGTGTAATAGAAGTCAGAAAAAAATCCTAGACCAACAAAGCAAATCAAACAATGCAGAAGTATACACAATGAGGGTCGGAGTTTGTTACCTCACCGAAAAAGAGACCAGTCCACTGGATCCACAACCATGCTATCATAGTAGGGTTGCGGTTCTTGTTGTTGTTCCAATGGGAGGTTGAAGTTGAAGAAGTTCAAAGTTGACCCTAGCGAGTCCAAAAAGTTCACCTCCGCGTTCGGTTGGAAAGCTTTTGGTTAGAAAGCTTTAGGTTCCATTTCCCCTTCCTCGTGCTACTGAATGGTGCTTGTGCTTCTCCTCCATCGAGTCCGACTCGATGATCTCCTTCGAAGTGGCGGGTCAGGTATCAGCTCGATGTGTAACTCGAAAGTCTTTTCAGAGGTATAGTTGAATTGCTTATCCCAGAGTTCCGCTGTTGGCTCGGGTAGAGTAAGTGTGTTGAGATAGAAGTGAAAAGATTGTGGCACTACCTCGTGTTGTTGTTGAGAGGGCATTGGTCTCTCCATATAAGATGATGTACGGCAAGGTTGCTCTAATGTAGAGCGCCTTCTGATTTCTCACACAGTTGATATGGATCGTCGGAGAGGTTGTAGACTCGATGCTCTGACTTTTGGAGGGATTGAGTCTCTCCCTCTAGATTTAGATTTAAGTAAGAAGTCCTTGATATGCGCTTCCAATGTTGTCACTTTTTTAGCAGTCCATTCACAAAATCTTTGCACAAGACCAAGGTTTTTATGAACTGCTGCCATTCCCTTGCTCTTCCGCGACTGTGTGTACTCGTCAAAATAAAAGCATTCTGGTGCTTGGTCTGATCGTACTATTGAATCTTTCCTCCGCTCCTGAGATTCTTGTCTCCACTTTTGAGATTCCGTGTGAGTGCGTTTCCCAAAGAGGATCCCTTCTAGAGGAATAAAAGCCACATTGCCTAACATGCTGAGTGAAGTATATTCCACATTACGTAGCCTTATCTTTGAGTTCTTTCCTATTTCCAAGTGCGTGAACTTATACAACCAAGTCCCTCCGGGTGGTGATCATGCTAGGAATTGAATCTGCTTAAGCTACACTGCGTTAATCCATGCCGGTTGTATTGCCTTTGTTTTGAAAGGAACATTGCATGCTTCAAGAATTCTTGTCACTGTTCTGCCGATTCTAATGAGTCCCTTGGACTAATCTGATAATTGTGACACCCATCCTCAATAAGTAGTGAGATGTCGCATTAATGCTTTTGTAAAGCTAACGCCATTGGCTTCTCCCTTGAACAAAGGAATTCCATAGTTACTAGTGTTGTTAAGGACCCGGACAAGAACTTTGTCAATCATCCAAATTTCTGACAAGCGTACACAGCCCGACTTGTTTATGGCGAAATAGGTGTTGCTAATTTCCCTATGGAAGTAACGAATGGTAGGATTTCTGATGTTCCCGCATTTGCTGCCGGAGGGATTATACGGCGCATGACCTACTATCAAGGGCCACAAATGATCCAGCTCCTCTCTATCGTACTTAACATCAAGTTCCTTTAAAGCAGGAAGCTTGAAAAGCTCTTCGAACTGTTTTGCCATGAACGAACATTTTTTATTGTTGACTTTGAATGTCAGTTCGCTGAATCCACCTATGCGCTTTAACCTCTCTTGCTTACTAGAGTACTCATTCAATGTGACTGATGCGAGAAACGGGATGGTATCCATTTTATACGAATCCTGGACTTTGGATACGAATTGCGTTAATCCACATGCTTGCAGCAGAAAATCAACATCCTAGCAGTCCCCAGCTTAAACATCGTTGCCCCATGCATGTATCTTGTACCTCCCACCGTCATCTGTCAAAAAGCGAGGATTGCTTCCTTATAGCTTACTTTTCGAGGTTTCCATTGCAGTCAAAATCATCTCCACCATCATCAACCTCACCCAAACTTTCATATCCGTCTAAAATCTCATCATTATCCGGTTCTATGCAAACAGCTTTGCCTCTACGGATATCTTCTCGCCTCTGCATAAGGTCTAAAGCTGAGTCGTCGTCTTCAACATGTATTGGAGATACTTCTACCATTGAATGTGTCAACTTTCTCTTTGAATAAAAGCCACTACACCTCCTTATACTTGCTCACAGCAAAGATTATTAAACAGTGTATCGGACTCGGTTACTTAGGTCAAGTTGAAAAGGCAGCTCGTGTGGCTCGATTGTAACTTCCGAGTTAAAACGTCAGCTCATGGGACTTGGTTGTCCAAGTGAGGTTAGTTTGGTGGCGTCTGTGCATTAGATTTGAGTTGGAGCTGTTACATGCGACTCAGATCTGTAGGTGGAGTTGAGAAAGGCGGTGGTACTTCACGACTTTCCTCACACAGACTGGTTCAACGTAACTTTAACTCTTGTTCGCAGCTACAAATAATAAACAAAGAGGGGGCTTCTTACGAGCTGGCGTATAGAGTCAAGAACAACATGACGGTATATCTCAAGTCCGCGACTACAACGGGCGTAGTCGTTTGTGTCATTTGGAACTTCTGCAATGAAAGAGGAAATGAAGGTGTTAAGAAATGAGGAAGAGGTGAGGTAAGAAAGTGAAAATCTAAAAGCAGAAAAGGAGTGAAGACAATGCTTTCGCGTGAAAGCACAGTGCAAAAGATAATGGACTGGTAGGAGGAGATAGGAGTGGCAGTGGAGTGTGTTGTCTCTTCCTTTGTTTCACGTGATGTTCCCATCTATAGCTTCCACTCAATAAAAGCAACAAATGGGTCAAAGTAATCGACCACATTTCCCTTTTTTTTTTTAAATAAATAACAAAAGTAACTTGACTACACAACTGCCAAAGTCGGATTAAAATCCAGATCACTAGATTCCTAAAATGAAAAAACAAAACCAAAGAAAAAAAAGAAGCTAAAAATTGAAAATAAATATTAACAAGGATATCATGGGACTTCCTCCCAAGTAAGCTCTTTTAAAGTCATTGAGCTTGACTTTTCACCCGTCTTAGAGTTAGGTGGGTTGGTCGAGAAGAACATAAGTTTTCTCGGACACATTTTCATTAGTTAGATATGGTTTCACTCTCTGCTCATTCACAGTGAAGTCTTCACCGTTCTTGTTAATCAGAGTCACAACTCCATATGGCAAAACTTCTTTAACCTTGAAAGGACCAGACCACCTTGATTTCAATTTTCCAGAAAACAACTTGAGTCTCGAGTTGAAGAGAAGCACTTGATCAATATCTGTGATCTTCTTTGGCGTAATCTTCTTATCATGGAGTGCTTTAGTCATTTCCTTGTAGATTTTACAACTCTTATAAGCTTGAAGCCTTATCTCCTTTAACTTGTGCAAGTCCATAAGTCTTTTTTCTTGAGCAGTCATGAGATTGAAATTCACAAACTTTATATCCCAAACTAACTTGTACTCAATCTCAATAGAAGGTGACACGATTTGCCATAAAGCAGTTGGAATGGAGTTATTCCAATTGGGGTCTTGGAGCTATTCTATACGCACATAAAGTATCATCGAGTTTCACAGCCCAATATCTCTTAGATGCACCAATCCTTGACAGTATTGCCTTGATCTACTTGTATGAAACCTCCACCTGACCGCTGGTTTGTGGGTGATAAGGTGTAGCCACTTTATGCTTAACTTCATACTTTCTAACCAGATTCTCAAATAGCTTATTGATGAAATGAGAACATCCATCACTAATTACAACCCTAGAAACTCCAAATCAAGGAAAAATGATGGTTTTGAATAATTTTAACACTACATTAGCGTCATTCGTTGGGTATGCGATTGCCTTAACCCACTTGGAAAAGTAGTCGATGGCTACCAGAATGTAATGGTTTCAATGTGACGGTGGATTAAATGGCCCCATGCATGAATTCTATCCCCCAGTAGTCAAACCTTTCAATCTCAAGAATTGAATTATGTGGCATTTCATTCCTCTTGCTGATATTACCCATCTTTTGACTAGGATCACAGTTAGAGATAAATGCTTGAGCATCTTTGAATATAGTCGGCCACCATATACTTGCTTGCAGAACCTTCTGAACTGCCTTGAATGTAGCAAAGTGTCCCCTGTATGTTGAACCGTGACAGTACTCTAAAACAGCCTGAACCTCTTCCTCTGCTATGCATCTTCTGAACAAACCGCCAGATCCCTTCTTGTAGAGATAAGGTTCATCCCAAAGTAGGTGATGAGGCCATCAGCCACAGCCTCCTAATCATGGCGGCAATTCAAGACATTCCAACTGTCCGTCCCGGACCGGAAACCAGAAGCCGGACGAAGGCCGTCCGAGACAAGTTCGTCGAAGCTATTGGGACGCTGCTCAACCTGATTGGGCCTATAGCCGAGACGGACCTAAACCTGCTATCACTACCACGGCTTGAAGAAGAAGAGGTTGCCGCCGCCAACAACAACATCCCGGCCGCGACCAGAACTGCACAGATCGCGACCAATACAGCCCGGATCGCGACCAGCACTTCCCAGGCCGCGACCAACACAGCACGGATCGCGACCAGCACTCCCCAAGCTGCGACCAGCACCACCTAGGCCGCGACCAACACAGCACGGATCGCGACCAGCACTCCCCAAGCTGCGACCAGCACCACCCAGGCCGCGACCAGCGCAACCCAGATCGTGGACAACACTACTCCAGCCGCGGCCTACCCGCCTCCAACCTTCGAACCGGCCCAGGTACGTATGTACTTTTCAGTTTCCTTATTTGCAGGTACGATCTCGGCCCCACCTCCTTAAGTCCAAGATCAACTTTCCCGTTTCACGTGATCTAGGTACTTAATTGTTTTCGATTTGTTTCCCGTTATGTTAAAAGTGATGCGTCACTTATTTCCTTTCTTGTTTGATTTGATTCGATTTGATTTGATTTCGTGTAATAAATTTGCCCTAGAAGGCCTCCGCCACCGAACCATTATATAAGGTTCCCTTGGCATTGTATTTTTCACCAAGTTTCTAATAAAGATCATGTTTTCTTATAAACAGTTTTCCGCCACTTTCTTTGAGGATTCGAGACAAGTGACGAGTTCTTCCTTGTGAGGATTCCAAGGAAAGAACAGTTCGAGTATCAAAGGATTCACCACGTCCTTTGTGGATCTCACTTCGCAACTTCCGCCCGAAATTCCAGTTTTCATCGTCTCGGACTCACCAAGGTCGAGACTTTGGATTCATATCCGAAGGTTTCTCATCTGAGGCACCTATCATTTGGTATTAGAGCCGAAAGGTTCTACGGTATCAAACTCTGTATCGTTCCTTTCTTCTCTTTAATTCGTTTAATTCAGTTTTGTTATTTCGTTGTTTGTTTTGTTTCGTTGCAACGCTTGTCATTTGTAATACTAGGAGTCACCAAGCTCTAGTGTTATAAGTTTTAAGTGTTGGTTTTCATTTTTATAAACCCAAAAACCATTAAAATTGTTCTCTCCTTTGTTTTCTCTTTCGGTTGTTCTTCGTGTTCTTCGTTGTGTTCTTCATATTTTTTCCAACGGTTTTTAATCCGAAGATTTTTAAGATTTTAATTCCGTTGTGTTATTCCCTTATTTTGCCTTCAATTTAATCCGTAATATTTTTGTTTCCTTATTTTGCCTTTTGATTGTAGGATCCGATGGCCGCAAATCCAACCGAGAATCCACCTACGGAGACCCAGGACACTCAGCTATCCAGACTCACGGGAGTGATCATCAGCCTCCAAACGCAGTTTCTTCGGATGGAAGAACGAATGGCGCGCCTTGAACAACTGCCGCTGCCACCACCCGCTGTACCGCCGGATCCGACTAATACGAACCGGACCATTGAGCAGCCGTTAAGACGTATCACGCCACAACGGACCAACGATACGAACGGAGGTGACGGCGACCCGATGGAGTACGACTCGGACGAACAGCCCATACCGCGTGCTCCCGCCCCAACCCGACTGGCGAACCCAAGACGAGCCGAACCTTACGAATGAGGCGTACCGCAAGCAGTATGAGGACGACGAGATCCGGACGATCCGTACGACTGAGACTACGATGTTCCGTATGGTCGTAACCATGAAGGACCGGCCTGACCCGTTGATCCCAAAATCACGGCTCCCATCTTCGCGGGGTGCGTTAATCCCGAAGCCTACTTGGACTGGGAACGACGGTTAGATAATATTTTCGAAGATGACACCCTTACGGACGAATTGATAGTTGGGACGAGATGAAACGTCTCATGAAACAACGCTACGTCCCGGCCTATTACCATCGGGAACTCCAAAAGCAGTTCCGGAAACTCAACCAAGGCTCCAAGAGTGTGGAGGAATACTTCGAAGAGTTCAAACTATTGAAGAACCGACTCGAGGTCGAAGATTCGGAAGATGCCTTGATGATCCAGTTCATCGACGGATTGCACGAACGGATTGCTGCAACGGTCGAGAGGCATCCGTACCACGATCTACACGAGGTACTACACCTCGCCATCCAGGGCGAACAGCACATCAAACGGAAGACACCCGTCCAGCCTAAGTCAACTTGGACCGCCCCAAAGGCCGCAGAACCCACTTCCAAGAAGATCGAGATCGAGTCTCGGTTCAAGAAGCCGGCAGCCGAACCATCCAAGTCGGTCGAGGTACCTAAAATTTTAATTCCTCGCGATCCCGAGATATTACTTGTTTCAGGTGCCAAGGACGTGGGCACATGGCTAGGGAGTGTCCAAACAAACGACTCATGATCCTTACGGCCGACGGCGGCTATGAGTCCCAAGACGAACTCGAAGAAGATTCGGCCGAACCAACGTCCCAAGTGGAGTACTCGGACCATGGAGAATCACTTATGATCCGTCGGGTACTTAGTACCAACTTAGACCGAGAGGAACTACTCCAACGGGAGAACATCTTCCACACCCGTTGCACCATCAACGCCACGGTATGCAATTTAATTATCGATGGCGGTTCATGTACTAACGTGGCCAGCAGGTACATGGTGGACAAGCTGAAGCTCCCACGGACTAAACACCCACATCCGTACAAGCTCAAGTGGCTAAACAACAAGTCCGAGGTGAGTGTGGAAGAGCAAGTTACCGTACCATTCAGTATTGGGCGTTACCACGACCAGGTGGTATGTGACGTGGTTCCAATGCAAGCGGGACACCTTCTGTTGGGTCGACCACGGCAGTTCGACCGAGAAGTGCTACACGACGGACGAACCAATCTGTACACTCTCGTCCACAACAAGAAGAAGTATACACTCGCACCACTAACTCCGGCCCAAGTCCGAGATATTCAAGCCAAACAGTCCAAGGAGTCCGAGGTAAAATGTTCCAACTTTTATGTTACCTCTCATACGGTTTCTAAGACCATCAACGATGTCGGACAAGTATTACTCATGGTCTTTAAGGAATGTTTGACCGCCGGAACAAGTGAGGATGAACTTCCTGCCGAGATTTCTTCTCTTTTGGACAGGTTTATAGACGTATTCCCGGAGGACATCCCACCCGGCTTACCCCCAATCCGAGGGATTGAGCATCAGATCGATCTAGTTCCCGGAGCACCACTACCCAACCGTCCCGCCTACCGAATGAACCCGGAAGAATCTCAGGAGTTAGAAAAATAAGTCCGAGACCTTATGGACAAAGGGTACATTTGCGAGAGCCTAAGCCCTTGTGCCGTCCCGGTTCTATTAGTTCCCAAGAAGGACGGATCGTGGAGAATATGCGTGGATTGTCGATCCATCAACAACATCAACAACATCACCGTTAAGTACCGGCACCCCATTCCGCGGTTAGACGACATGTTGGATGAACTTAGTGGAGCGTCCATTTTCTCCAAGATAGATCTCAAGAGCGGATACCATCAAGTCCAGATGAAGGAAGGCGACGAATGGAAAACCGCCTTCAAGACCAAGCAAGGCCTATATGAGTGGCTTGTAATGCTGTTCAGACTAACGAACGCCCCAAGCACATTCATGCGACTCATGAACCACGTTTTTTGCTCCTTTATCTCTAAGTTCGTCGTCGTTTATTTTGATGACATCTTGATTTATAGCAAGACCTTGTCCGACCATGTGCTGCATCTTGAGACGGTATTGGACACCCTCCGAAAGGAAGGGTTATTTGCCAATCTCAAGAAATGCACCTTTTGCACTAATGAGGTAGTATTTCTAGGCTTTGTCGTAAGTGCTGCAGGCTTACGGGTCGATCAAGAGAAGATCAAGGCCATCCAAGAGTGGCCGACGCCTACCACCATCGGCCATGTCCAAAGCTTTTACGGACTAGCGAGCTTTTACCGACGGTTTGTTCGGGACATTAGTACCGTCGCGGCTCCTCTCACCGCGGTTATCAAGAAAGACGTAGCCTTCCATTGGGGACCAGCTCAAGAGTCCGCCTTCCGAGAGTTAAAGGACCGGCTGACACGAGCTCCGGTATTAACCTTACCCAATTTTGACCTAACGTTTGAAGTTGAATGTGATGCTTCAGGTTTAGGTATTGGTGCTGTACTAACCCAAGGGAAAAGGCCCGTGGCATTCTTTAGCGAAAAGTTAAGTGGAGCCACGCTCAACTACCCAACTTACGACAAAGAGCTTTACACCTTGGTCCGTTCATTGGAAACGTGGCAACACTACCTTCTGGCCAAGGAGTTCGCCATACATTCGGACCATGAAACCTTGCAGCACCTAAAGGGTCAGACCCATCTCAAGAAGAGGCACGCCCGTTGGCTCAAGTTCATCGAAACCTTTCCGTACGTAATCAAGTACAAGAAGGGCAAGGAGAACGTGGTGGCCGATGCGCTTT
>OVAX01001313.1:0-48299 GCA_900406405.1 Lepidium africanum | reverse complement strand
CTGGCACGTTCTGCTAGAGAATCACTTGTTGGTTCCACAGTGTAATATTTTTCACCAACTGATGATCTAATATAATGAGTTAACAAAAAAAAAAAAATGGAGCTATAGTTTATGTTCTTTGCTTGTTTATGGGCCAATAACAATATATATGGGCCTTAGTTTTTGGGCCTAATTGCTTATCGCGAAAATGAAGTTAGGGCTCGGATTCTCTTCTGCTCTCCCAATTTGTCCGACTGGTTTGATGAATTTGATCGGTAATCGTAACTGAATTACGTTTGGGTATCCACCACTACGTCGAAGTTCATTCTGAAGGATTCGAAGGTTGACGTTGAACTGACTAATGGAAGAACAGCTGCAACATCAGAATGGTAACCAAGCATCTAGTTCGCTTCCCTACGGTCAATCTGAAGACATTGAATCTGCCGCTAGCAATGCTCTTCTCCGAGAACAAGTACACATTATTTAATGTTTTCTTCACTCGATTTCAAGTTATGCATGCCAGAACTTCGGTAATGGTCACCATGATGATTTGGTGTTGTGAAATTTTCAGGAAATTGAAACTCAGAAGATAATACAAGGTCAAAGGTTCTGTCTCTCTCTTGGTTTGTTCTTTGTATCCATCTGTTATGTATGTATGTATCGATCACCTTTCTGCTCTTATTCATGGGCAATTGAGAATTTCGTGTCTATAGGTAGTTTGTCGAACAATTTATGTTTAATTTGTAACTTGCCCCTTTTTCAGAGAGGCTGGGACTTCAGTAGCTGGAGACTCTGTGCATAACACTGATATTCTTCGGGATCGTGCTGACCCCAATGCTCTAAAGGTTTTGATACACTATTCTTTTTTTATCTTCAAACGGCTAATGGATTAATAAGTCTATAATTACAGCAAGTTGTCAGTGGAAGTAGAAACTAAGATATTTATTCATATTCGTTTCCATTCAGGAATATTTGCTAAAGTTCACTGCACAACATCGGGCAGAATCAGCGTCAAAGCGTGGGAGTGTGAGTACATGCGGAGAAGGTTAGGCATAGCTCATGAGCTCAAGTATTTTGAAAAGTTCACTTAACAAGTTCAATTACTGACTTCTTTCCACCTCAGGTAATGTGGATGTTGGAAATGGTTATGGTATTCCTGGTGGAGTTGCGTATGCAAGTCACTCTCATCTCAATGGGAAGTCTGAACCTTCTGATGCTTCAAACTATTTGCCTGAATATCTCAAACACAAATTGAAGGCCAGGGGTATTCTCAGGGATGCTACAGGGGTTGTTACAACCAACACGCAAGATGTAACCCAGACTCTTATCTTTGGTGACAATTGTCTGCTATAATTTGATCGTGTTTCAATTATTGTTTCTTAGTCATATTATTATTGTTGTAAACCTTTTGACCTTTTTTTGTTTGTGATTCTTCTTCTTTGCAGACAAGAGCAGTTAGTTGGAATACACAGCCAAGTTTACCTTTGCGGACAAATGCAAGCACCTTACCATATGGATGGGTATGAATGAGACAATTAACATTTTTCTTAATGCCTAAGGATGGTCACTTATGGTTGATGATGCGTTGATTAGTTATTAAGCCACTTATACTTGTTCTGTTTTGATCAGATAGATGCGAAAGATCCTGCTAGTGGTGCTACGTATTACTATAACCAGCATACTGGAACTTGCCAGTGGGAAAAGCCTATTGAGCAGTCTTCCACTATTTCTAGTGCACCACCTTTGCCTCCTAAAGAAGAGTGGATTGAAACACTTGATGAAACATCTGGTATGTTATTCACACATTTAGTCATCACTCTGACTAGTTCGTTGCTGCATTTGCATATCAATGATTAAAAAGTTCCATATGCTTTTCCTTTCTTGGTTGTGTAAGTGTTCAGCTGTTAGCAATATATATATATATATATATATTTATTATCTTATCTGTTTAACTGTGGAAAGAACCTACATCATCACATGTTGAAAACTAGAAATGAGGAAATCCTTGTGTTTCTGCTGGAAATTAGTGCTCTCTTACCCGTGTCTTCTGTATTCTACTGTACTGGGCTTGAATATGCCATCCATGAACTCTGAACCGTTTGATTCGTAATGCACAGGCCATAAGTATTACTACAACACACGGACACACGTGTCTCAGTGGGAGCCTCCAGGTTCTTTACAGAAGCCTTCTTCCACAAACTCTATCAACGCTGTCACTCAAAAGACCGCTAATGGGAATGGGGTGTATCCTACATCTCAGCTGCCAAGATGCAGTGGATGTGGTGGCTGGGGAGTGGGCCTTGTACAGAGATGGGGTCATTGTGTCCACTGTACCAGGTAGGAACCCTTCCATTTTTGTGTTGTACATTTTTCGAGTTAGATTGCTTCATAGGAACTGCTTTGATTGAAATCGAGAAAATGTACACCCTACCGCGACTCTTTCCTCGCTAAATTTGGTGTTACTAAAAAGCATCTAATAGCGTGCATCAGGACCTTAAGTTAACTTTTCTCACTTGCATATTTTGAGGCGTATGCCTATGTGTCTTTGGTTAAGGGGGCTCATATCATTTATTGGATTGCAGAGTTTTCAATCTTCCGGAAAAGCAGTTCTTGCCAGCAGCAAGTTTAAACTACTTCACCAATGCTGGAGATTCTGGGCAAAAGGATCCAAATCAGAGGTATGATTTTCTGATAATTTTAGTACTGAAAAAAGATCCTCTGGTCTGTATCTTTCTTAGAAACTTAGTGTTCCATTATAGAGCTGGTGTTGGACTTTTTGATCCTCTTCTGTTATCAAATATTTGTTCCCATTTACTAAGTTTACATTTTATTTACTCTTGTGGTATACTCACACATCATGCCAAAATGGCAATATGATTGAAACAGGTCCAGTTCAAAACCTCCCATGAAAAAGGGATCTGGCAAAAAACGTGCTCATGCTGAGGATGATGACTTGGACCCAATGGACCCAAGCTCTTACTCAGATGCTCCACGAGGTGGCTGGTAATGTTCATAACACCTTATATAACCACTTTATGAATGAGTATGAGCTATAGAGTGCTCTATTTCTCCTTGTTTTACTACTTCTTCTGAATCGAGGAGAACTACGTACAAAATGTCAAACCAAGCTTATCATGGTCCTAGGAAACATAACACCGGGCTGATCTGATTCCTTCACATATTGTAGGGTTGTTGGACTAAAAGGATTACAACCACGAGCTGCTGATACAACTGCCACAGTAATGCCACTTGCTCTTTCCAAATAGTTAGACATAAAATGACTTCACTAAGCTGATCTATAATTGCAGCTTCTCACAATAATTAGTTCCTAACTTAATGAGATCAAATCATGTGTCAGGGTCCTCTGTTTCAACAGCGACCGTATCCATCACCTGGATCTGTTCTGAGGAGAAACGCAGAGGTAACATCATCGCAGAAGAAGAAACCAAACTCAAATTTCACGGCAATCACAAAGAGAGGCGATGGAAGTGATGGTCTTGGGGATGCAGATTGAGAGCTCCGTTTTGTTTTGTTGTTGCTTTCTCTATATATGATGTTGAGAACAGTATCTTGTTTACTGGTTAGTGAAGACAAACTATAATGTAATTTTAGCACGTATACATAAAATTATTATCATTTATTTAAGGATCTTACATCTTCAACAATCTCCAAATACAGGTTAATTTTGCAATCCATGTTCAATTTTCTTTTTTCCTGATTCTCAAAGAGCCAACATTATATGTCATTCATTTTTGAGTTAGAGTTGAATTAAAAGACACAAATGCTGTGACTTGTGAGTAAAGAAGCCATACGATCATGTGGACCCAATCAACAGAAGAATCATTGTCCTTATGTAATGAAAGAAAGAAACGAGAAAGGTGCGTCTTTTATTTCGGCTGACGAACATACATAAATTTTGGACAACACATAAATTGCTTCATCTTACAGGAAACGCAAATTCAACCCCTCCCTTGTTTTACTCCTTTCAATTTGATTTTGTATAAATTTTGGGCCAAGATATCTCTCTCGTCGTTGATTCTGTAAGCTCTGTTCTCTAATGGCGATGGCTGCATTAACAGCTTCTTCTTCTGCTATTACTTTCCTCAACAAACCATTTTTACATAACCGCTCTTCCTACGTCCTCTCCTCTAATTCACACTCTCGTCTTCTTCTTCGATTCTCTGCTTCTGCTCGTCCCCGTTTTCCATCTGCCACCATACGCGCGTTTGCTCTCGAATCGGTGCGTTCTCCTTTGTTCCCTCACAATTTGGTTTGCTTTTGACTTAGTTGATTTGGTTTTAAAATATGAATAAACTGACATTAGAGCTCAATACCCTTCTTCATTGGTATTTTCAGGATGTGAAAGAAACTCCAAGTATTGAAATTGAGGAAACTCAAGTGTTTGCGTGTCCTGTTTGCTACGAACCACTAATGAGGAAAGGGCCTTCAGGTATTAACCTGTAAGTTCTTACCTCCTCCGATAGTTAATGAGTATAGTTTTTTTCTCAAGTTTTCTAAAGTTTTTTGTAAATCTGCAGACAAGCAATCTACAGGTCTGGATTTCAGTGTGGACAATGTAACAAGACATACTCTAGCAAAGATGAATACTTGGATCTAACTGTCACTGCTGATTTGGATGATTATAATGAAGTCAAACCCATGTTTACTGAACTCTTTCGGTACAATTACATCACTTTATATGTCTCTCCCTGCACGAACTATCTCTACTCTTTTAGCAAAGTATTATGTGAACACTTATTTGTCTCTATGTTTGCAGGAGTCCAGTGGTATCATTTTTGTATGAAAGAGGTTGGAGACAGAACTTTGCGCGAAGTGGCTTTCCTGGTGCAGACGAAGAGGTTATTACTGTCCTTGAGTCGTTTATTAGTCAGTCTTGTTCTTTCCTCATAGTTCAAATACTTTGAAATGCAGTATAGAATGGCTGAGGAATACTTCAAAGATGCAGAAGGTGGGGTTCTTGTGGATGTTAGTTGTGGAAGTGGTTTGTTTTCCAGGAAATTTGCAAAGTCTGGGAAATACTCAGCAGTGATTGCTCTTGACTATTCTGAAAACATGCTTCGTCAGTGCAATGAATTCATCAAAAAGGATAACACTTTCGATAATTCAACAAATATAGCTGTTGTGAGAGCAGACGTTGCTCGTCTCCCTTTCCCATCTGGTTCTGTTGATGCAGTTCATGCTGGTGCAGCCTTGCATTGTTGGCCTTCTCCTACAAATGCTGTAAGTATATGAATCTTAACAAGTGTTAGAAAATGTCACTTTATTGATCATATTCTTGTGTTGTTTTCTAGATTGCTGAGATCTGTCGTGTTCTAAAAAGTGGAGGTGTCTTTGTTGGGACGACCTTTCTTAGATATAGTCCTAACACTCCCTGGATTGTTCGTCCTTTCCAATCGGTAAAATTAAAAGAAACAAACTATAATGATCAATATTGTCAAACTGTATGATCTTTATAATTTTGCTTTCTTTTTGCAGAGAATTCTGCAGAACTACAATTACTTGATGCAGGATGAGATCAGAGATGTGTGCAAATCATGTGGTCTCACAGATTATACAGATGTTGTAAAGGATTCTTTTATAATGTTTACTGCTCGCAAGCCCTAGAGAGAGCCTTTGTTTACGTAACAATTTTATACATACAATACAACATTATAGTAATAAACAAGTTGATGTAAGTGATGCTTATTGTTTGAGTTACAATTGTTGAACAAATCAATAAAACATAGTGAGAATAACCAAAACTTTTGGATGCAGTCATCTCTTAGATGACATAAACATCTACTAGTCATTCATATCTGAGAACGGAATTAAAATCATAAACATTTTCTCTTATTAAAACTCAAAACCCAAGAGCAGTTTCATCAGCACAAAAATTCAGACTCCCAAATAGGGACGATATGATTTGAGTGAGATGAATCTTGCTGGTCAGATAAGATCAAAACTGTATCTGTTTGAGTTGTTGGAGTAGCCAAGCCTTAGACAGCTTCTGCTGTTTCATGCTTCCTCTTGTCAGTGTCTTTGCGACAGCGGAAGTGTAAAAACTGAAGCAAAATCTGAAATAAAGAACAGAAGGAAGTTAGAGCTCAGTGAAGAAGATTGGACTCAAAGATCATGAAGGTGATGAGAGGGAGAGAGATTATATACAAGAAAATCAAGCACAACGCATCCTCCTGCATCAACAAGCCATGGTAGATTCGGTGCAATTTTCGACCATTCAACGCTGTTCACAAGTATGCTGCAATCAAAACAAGAAGGGAGTTAAGAAGGTTTAGGGGTTCCACCAGAGATTCTTTCGAGATTTTGAGTATAAAAACTGTTGATCTTCACCTTCCAACGTAAGTCAAATTGCCAACTAGTGCAAAGAAGAACATCAATGGATTCAACCCCTGCAATTACAATAGAATAGCATCAAATGGATTCATCAGATACAATACTGTTACTTGACTGCAGCCTTGCACTGCGTTCGTTATACTAGCTTACCTCAACATGTCCTCTCCTCATCTGCCACAAAGAAAAAGATACCGAAAAGAAACTTTAGATTTAGCTAAAAATTTGTTATAAACAACAAATTGAAATTATTAAGTTAGCTATAACAGATTAATAAGCCTTTTACATTGAGACATATTTGGGGAAGCCTTCCACCCATGTAAATGGCTGCCATTGCCCAACCCAACCACATTCCAATTTTGCTGCTTTCTCCACCGTTATGTTCTGCTATGTTGCCACTAGTGACCTGCAAGCAATTTACATTTACATTTAAGTTGTTTTATAGATTAGGAAAGGGTATTAGGCATTCGTTAGACATAAAAGAGCATGAGTGACAAATCCCAATCCACTGAAGACAGTAGACTCGAAACAACTATGATGTGCGAATTATGCGTACCTGCAAAAGCTTTCTTGCTGCTTGAACTACAAATACTCTATCTCTCTCTCCTAAAGCCACAGTTCTTGATTCACTTAGCAAATTGGGAAGGTTGAATGTTCCAAGAAAGAAGAATGCAGACACCTATAAGAGAATCATTGAATGTTAGTTCAATACTAAATCACTTAAAATTCAGAAACTAAAACCAGGCATTGTGAAAAAGGCTAACCACGCATAGCAATGATTTGGTGGAAGGAGGCAATGTAGGAGGCGTGGTATCGTCAGGAAGCAAGGGCTCTTCAAGAGTTGGTTCACTTTGACCACGAGCCATTCTCTGAGCTAAGACAGATCCAGCTGGTGGTGTATGACTACTTGACAAAGATCTTGCCGACCTGGTAGAATTAAACCACCAAAAAAACAAAACTCACAACTTTATAACAAATCTAGCGTGGAAATATTGCCTTCACGATAATGCTAGAGAAGGGCTTCATTACGTGTAAAATAGTTCTCTTCCGGTGAAGCTATTGCGATGACTCCCAGGAACCATATTGATTGGTGTGGTATGACCATCACCGGGAGTAGGATTATCTAAGCTATTTCTCCATCTGCCTGGAACTTTCACATTGTTTTTTATGTTTGATATACGTTCTGCTTCAACCTACACACAGTCATGCTCTAGCTGTTTCAGTATCTACGCATAGTTAAGAGCCTCTAACACAAGAAAGAGCACTAATCATATAGTATACCATCTGATTTCTTCTGTTTTCCATCCGCGGGTAGATATGGCCATAATATATAGATTGAACAAAGAGAACTGTTGTAGTCACTGTATACAACTGCAAGCAAATCATACATATCAAGCAAAGAAACAAAGAAACACTAAAACCACACAGCTGTTTGTAGTTACCAGTGCCATGTAGAATTGTGTTGGAAGCTGCAAAAAGATTTGGAAATTCAGAGTAATCTAAGCTACTCAAGGTAAGATTAAAAGATTGAAGAAATTCTGGTTTTGAAGATATTATACTCACAGTAGCTGGTTCCATTAAGCAGCCAAGAAGATTGAAAATATCCCTACACAACAAATGATTTCAACATTTAGCAAATTCCCATTAATGCAAAGTTCAAGTCAGTCATGGAACATTTCAATAAGCAATAACATTTGACTAATTTTGATCATCTTACCCAATAATCCAGGTCGTTAAGAAGGCAATAGAGAGACCTTCAGTGGATTTCTCACTGTAATTAGTCATAATCTGCGGTATCTCAGCAACACCCCAACTGGCAACACTGATGATACCAAGAGATAATGACAAATTCTCTCGAAAACTGCTATGGAGAGACATTGTCTGCAAACCCAAAAACCACAAAATGCAAACTTTTAAACCCAAAACAGCAAACAAACCCCTTGATGTTGAAAGATAACGTCTTTTTGATTGTGAGAACTAGAAAGAACAGTTATAATAACGAAAAGGAAATGAGTTTAAAGCTACCAACGACCTCAATGTAGAGGGATAGGAAAAATTCAAATATGAGACAGCAAATTCTAGGAAAAAAATAGTCTTCTAATTCCATCAATAATTCAATGTTCATTGTATTTAATAGACAAAACCAAAAGACCCCACAAACTGAATATTCGCCAGATCATCCCAGGAGTTTCAATGATATTTGGACTTTCTTCAATTTAAAGCCACAAAATCGATAACTTTACACACAATCTGGTTTAAACATATGTGGTTTCATAAAAATTCATTGATACATTACATTATAATCATCTACAGATAAACGAAAGAAAGTACTTACCTTTTCCAGATGAAAATACGAAACCCGTGAATGATTCGACGGGTGTTTCTTCAAAAGATTTAGAGAGCTTTAGCTTTTCTGGTTTATTTGTCGTTTTGTTTACGGCGATATTAATTACTATGTTCCTTCTGGCAACCACGAATCACCCGCAGAGATTTCTACTTTTTTTTCAATTCCGAAATTGATTAAAAGACAATGCAAAACTTATTTAATTTTTGTCAGTGGTGTTATTTTATTTTAATTTTCTTTCTTATTTCATTGCTTTATTGTCGCAATGAAGACTAGTGGACAAGATTTCGATTGTAGTTATCTTTTGTTTGTTTCTCTTTATGTCGTCATGTTATAGGAAATTGTTAGCCATAAAGTGAATGACTAAACAGAAATAATAATATTGTTTTAGAATACAAATTGAGCTATATTGGATACTTAAAAAGATATAACAAATGTAGCTAGAGGAAAACGAGAGTGATAAATATTGAATGTTGACTATTATAAAATGTAGCTCACGACTCGACTATGTAAGAGTTAAAGGCTTGAGCAAAAATGTTGTTTAACTCATTTGAAAAAATCTGATAAGTTTGAGTGGAAGAAATAAGTTGAGACAACAATACAAATGTGCCCATCAGGCTCTGCCAACTCACCAATCACCACTTGAGAATTGCCCACTCAGAAATTATCATCTTTATATTCTATTGGTTAAATCAGTCCGGTTCAGTCCATTTATCGATACAATCATACAATACAGAGTGACCGAGGGTCCAACTAAAAAACTCATTATAACACCTATTTACTATCAGTTTGGTGGTTATGATGATCCAGCTAATGATTTGACACCAAGATTTGATTCTTATTTACTGTTTAAAAAATAAATTTTAGGAGTAGATTTTAAGCTATGGATTAGACATCGAAAAAAATAATTGGGGCTCGAAAGACAATATATGAGACTTGATGATATAAGACCCAATGGGTCCAAAGACATACGGCCCAATGGGCCCATATAAATTCACTACTGTCATCTGTATGCAGAGAAGAGGAAAAAAAAATTGAGGAGAAAAACCTTAACTGAGAGAGAGGACTCGAGATCGATGGGGTCTTCATACTCCGCTTCTTTTTCAAACTCCACCACCGCTTTTACTCCTCCGTCGCCGCCTTCATCTCCGTCTCGATTCAATGGAAAATCCAACGGAGAAGAGAGACCTCGATTCTTCGATGGAAAAGCGAAGAACAAGTGCTGGTCAAATGCTGACGTAGTACCTGGTCGACATCCGGAGAGATGGCGTAAAGACGCAGCTGGAAACATTATTTGCAAACGCTTCGGGAATTGCAATGGTTGTCTTTGTTTCGAGTATGATCACATTGTTCCTTATTCCAAAGGTGGAGAATCAATTGCGGAAAATTGTCAGATTCTTCAAACTAGAGTCAATAGATTAAAAGCAGCTCAAGAAAATGTGGATGTGACCACACTTAAAGGGTATTCATGTGGTCTGCAATTTACTGATAAGGAATTAGATGTTATTGAAATGGCTGTTTATGGAGATGTGTTACGACCTGGAAAAGAATGTCGCTGTAAAACCGTAGCGGAATTGCTTGGTCAGTTTAAGTCTAAAGATGATAAAGCCACATGTGAGTTACCATCATAGACAGTAAGTAATCAAAAGCTTTGATTCAACTCTTATGCTCACTCTTTGCAGAACCATCAGAATGTTTATAAATTATAACCATTGTTTGTGAGATTAGTAATAATTGTTGTATTCAATTGGAAATAAAATTCAGTCTCACTAAATCGTTGATTTCGCCATGGAAAAGAAGAGAAAGCTCGAATCCTTTCCGATTACCGATCAAATTCATCAAACCAGTCAGAGAAATTGCGATTTGCAGAAGAGAATACGAATCCTAGCTTCATTTTCGCGATAAGCAAATGGCCCACTAACTAAGGCCCATATAAATGTAACTTGCTGATATAAGGCCTAATGGGCCTAGATTTTCCTTTTTTTGTTGGGTCGTAAGACGAGGATATAAATTCACAACTGTCTTCTGTAATTTTCTTCACAGAGCCGCGAATCGTTAGTAAAGCCGCGTAGTCGCGTTTGTTGATAAAAGAAGCAAAACTTTCAATTTGTTTTTGAGAAGAAGAACAAAGGAATTACAAAAACCTAAAGGACTCTTTTCAAATCAACCATAAGAATCGTCGATTTCGCCATGGAAAAGAAGAGAAAGCTTGAATCTGATTCCAATGACACGTTTGAGCCGCCTCAGAAACAGCTGCAATGTGAAAAAGAGCATCTGGAAAACGGGAATGATGATACTCAGAGGATTGGAGATGAAGGAGTAGAAGACGACGCAATAGAGAAGGTGCACGAACAGGAAGTTAAAGATGAAGATAATAAGAAGGCTTTGATAACATCTTCAGGATCTGGGAATGGGAGAGATGAGGGTGATAACGAAGAAGAGCCCATCGAGGATCTGTTGGAACCATTTTCAAAGGAACAACTCTTGATTCTTCTTAAAGAAGCAGCGGAGAGGCATCGTGATGTTGCCGATCGAATCCGGATTGTGGCGGATGAGGATCCTGTTCATCGTAAGATATTCGTGCACGGGTTAGGTTGGGATGTTAAAGCTGATACACTTATCGAAGCTTTTAAGCAGTACGGAGAGATTGAAGATTGCAAATGTGTTGTTGATAAAGTATCTGGGCAATCTAAAGGTTATGGGTTTATTCTCTTTAAGTCAAGGTCCGGTGCTCGTAACGCGCTTAAGCAACCTCAGAAGAAGATTGGAACTCGTATGACTGCGTGTCAGTTAGCGTCTATAGGACCTGTTCAGGGAAACCCTGTGGCTACGCCTGCTCAGCATTTTAATCCTGATAATGTTCAGAGGAAGATATATGTTAGTAACGTTAGTGCAGACATTGATCCGCAGAAATTGTTGGAGTTTTTTTCAAGGTTCGGGGAGATTGAAGAAGGTCCTTTGGGGCTTGATAAAGCTACTGGAAGACCTAAAGGGTTTACTTTGTTTGTTTATAGAACCCCAGAAAGTGCCAAAAAGGCATTGGAGGAGCCACACAAGACATTCGAAGGCCATGTCTTGCATTGCCACAAAGCAAACGATGGGCCAAAACAGGGAAAGCAACATCAGCACCAACATCACCATAACTCTCACAATCAGAATTCACGGTACCAAAGAAATGATAACAGTGGTTACGGTCCACCTGGAGGCCATGGACATTTCATAGCTGGTAATAACCAAGCTGCGGAGGCGTTAAACCCGGCCATTGGCCACGCCCTCACAGCTTTGCTGGCATCTCAGGGTGCTGGATTTGGTTTGAATCAAGCATATGGGCAGGCTTTATTGGGGACATCAGGGATAACTAGCCAAGGACTTCCAGCTGGAATGCCTAGTGGC
Organism: Lepidium africanum; assembly: GCA_900406405.1. Taxonomy (NCBI): domain Eukaryota; kingdom Viridiplantae; phylum Streptophyta; class Magnoliopsida; order Brassicales; family Brassicaceae; genus Lepidium; species Lepidium africanum. The sequence continues at coordinate 36,235 of OVAX01001313.1, read as the reverse complement.
TATGGCTCTCAACCTAATATAACACCTGGGGTCTATCCTATGTACAGTGCCCAAGCTGGCTTTCAAGCAGGTTATCAGACTCAACAACCTGGTCAGGGTGGTGCTGGAAGAGGGCAGCATGGTTTAGGGTATGGTGGTCCTTACATGGGTCTATAGATATAACCACTCAGGTATACATCTGGAGCTCCTTTCTCATTTGACCCATTGATATTCTGAGTCAGACTTTACATGGACTTGATGTGTTTGACCCTTATATGTTAAGCTTTTTGCATTGTAAGATCATCTTTTTCCAAAGTTCTTTTGTTATCCTTGCGTTAAACTATTATGCCAATAGTTTCAGTTAGGCTAACTTTAACAAATGTTTGTCAGTAAAGTGTTTTGCAATATTTGTGTCAGAGACTCGTGATGTTGTTGTGTTTCTGAAGGGTATTCGGTTTTGCACCTTTTATAAAAGTCGTCTCTTATTTTCTCAAATAAATGTGCAGATATTCCAAAACAGTTCTTTTAAAATTGGCCTGGTGAACCTTCTGAAGTTATTAAGGAGCTGATGCAAATGGAGTTGTTTAGTTTTTGGATATACTCTTTCGTGTCTTCAAAGGCCATGACTCTTCAAACCTTTCAAGAAGTTTTCGTTAATATCTACTCATTTTCCCAACTCTTTTGATGACATTCCCAACACACTTCCCTGATCTTACTTTTTCAACTCTGTTTTAATTCCTTTGTGAACGTTTTCATTTGTAAAACTTTTATAGTGTTCCTTATGGACACATAATGCTTTCACTCTGTTTAAATTCGTGTTTTTCATTTTCTATTCGGAATCTAGTATTTGATTTTGGTTCTCTCTCGCTCTCGCGGTTTTGTGTATTTTTTCCCTGCACGCAATTCTCTCTTAATATTTTGGTCATGGAGAACCTTGTGAAATCTGAAACACACTTTCACTATACATACAAATGATTCTACATTACGGATTGTTTGTTTTCACCTATTATATTTGCTTAATCTTTATTTCTCTCGCGGGTGATTTTGACTGCAGGCTGGACATTCAACACTAACGCCCAACCAAATCTTATGAAGTACCAAAAGTTTGAATGCCCGTCTATTAATTTGTTTCTTTTACTGACAAAAGAGAAGGGGTGTGCAAACTATGAATTAGTAGTTTGAAAGTAATGATTAGGCAATAGTTGTTTTGCTATTATAGGTTGATTAGACATTTGCCTGAACCTCAAAAGTCATCTTGTTTTGGCTGTCTTAAAGAGGTGCAACATGTTTTCGACTTGTTTCTAAAGCACCCTTTTTTATAGTGTCTTGGAGTTCTCTTTGCTCTAAAGCTACAATTTGAAGCTCTAGCTAATGAATGTACTTACGGTTTGACCACTTATTAAAGTTACATTAATGTTTCTTTGATAAATTGCGATCTTAGTTTGGTAACACAGCATGAATTGGTTTGCTGCTGTGGCATCATGGGAGCTCTGGAATAACTTCTCAAGTAAAGGTAAGTTAAGTCATTTGCATTGTGAATATTTGTGATTGATCTAGAACCAATTTCGAGGCATAATGAATTGAATATGTGATTCCATACACAAAAATCCTTACCAGTTTGAAACTACAAATCTATTCTTTTGTATGTTGAATTAGAGCTTCACTGGTGTATAAGAACCAGGCTATGGACTTGTCATTCACTAATGCTAAGTACAGGGATTCTACCAAGTTGCCCACTAAGCCATTAGGTTATTATTAAGTAATAGCATTATGTGCATCTCGGAAAACTGGTTTGTTGCATTTAATCAATAAGGTTCTTAATACAATACTAAGTTCTTATGAGAACTGTGTTGGTCGAGCAAGTTGGAGTGTGTGTTGTCATTGTTTTCTATGTGACAGGATCAGAGGCCACACTTCAATCTTCAGATTAAGTGGAGGACAGATTTACAAAGGAAGAAGACTTGGTGTGTTGACAGATTGATATGTTGTAAGAGTAGAGTTTGTAAGTTGATAAAGAAAGAAAAAAGGGAAACAAAAACACGTGGGAGAACATCCCAAAGAGGAAGCACACGCGGATCTTCATGCAAACTCGATTCTCCCATGTGGTCCCTCTCTTCCTTTGTCCCCTCTTTTCTTCTTTTTCATTTTTACTCTCTTTTTACCATACAACGAATCTTTTTTATATGTTTGATTTATTATATTTCAATACCATCTTGGTTTCTCTTCCCACTTTCGTTTTTTTATGTTTATTATGCATTTTGGGAAACTTACGTTTGAGAAAGATAAGTCTTTTTATAGAAAATGATTTCATAAAGTTAAAGTGATTACAGCACAGCATCTTTAATCCTTGTTAGATACGAATATTAGTTGGGAATAAACCTGATGTCAAATCTTTTTTGTAATGTGTTCGTAACTTACAAGTACGGAAACTTTTTCTTTTTTTTCGTGTAAAGAAGCCTTTTATCTGAAAACTCCACAGTAAAAATGAGAGCTGGAGTGTAACAGTTTCAAAGGCAAAAAGCTCTTCTTTCTCTTTCTTTTACTAAGGAGGGAGAGAGAGAGAAGAGAATGTATGTTTGGTTTTATAATCTCTCTTTAGCACTTACCAAAGATTTGTCTCAGACCTACCACTTGGACAGATAGAACCCGAGTTCTTTGCTTTCTTTTCTCGATCTGCTCTTTCTTAATCTTTTTCTTTTCAGAAAATTAAAGCTACTTCAACATCAGTTCAGTCTTGAACTTTTGTTTTCTTCTCCACAATCTCCTACTCCCTTTTCTTCCTCACATTTTAGTTATATCTGTGTTTTGAGCCTCTCGAGGACTGCATGCAATATAATCACTGTTTCCCTGATTGTTGTGTTTGAAATTCTCGATTGTTAGGTGTTTAGATCGAACCAAGGGCTACTGAGACATTGTTTAGTTTCTGTTTAAAGGCTACTACATCTATGGGTTCTATAAGAGGAAACGTTGAAGAGCCAATCTCTCAGTCTTTAACTAGGCAGAATTCTTCTCTGTATAGCTTAAAGCTCCATGAGGTTCAAACCCACTTAGGCAGTTCCGGACACTCACTAGGAAGCATGAACCTTGATGAGCTTCTTAAGACTGTTTTGCCACCTGCAGAGGAAGGAGTTCTTCGTCAGGGAAGCTTGACTTTGCCTCGAGATCTCAGCAAAAAGACAGTTGATGAAGTTTGGAGAGATATCCAACAAGACAAGAATGGAAACAGTACTACTACTACTCATAAGGTGCCTACGCTCGGTGAAATCACACTGGAGGATTTGTTGTTGAGAGCTGGTGTAGTGACTGAGGCAACAGTCCCTCAAGAAAATGTTGTGAACATAGCTTCAAATGGACAATGGGTTGAGTATCATCAGCCTGGTCAACAACAACAAGGGTTTATGACATATCCGGTTTGCGAGATGCAAGAAATGGTAATGATGGGTGGTTTACCGGACTCACCACATGCAGTTGGGAGGAAAAGAATAGCTGGAGAGATTGTGGAGAAGACTGTAGAAAGGAGACAGAAGAGGATGATCAAGAACAGAGAATCTGCAGCACGTTCACGAGCTAGGAAACAGGTTGAGAGGAACTTGAGAATCTGATTTAGGTAGCTTATAATGTCTGTTTGTTAGTTGGTCTAATAATGACACTGAAACATGCAGGCTTATACTCATGAATTAGAGATCAAGGTTTCAAGGTTAGAAGAAGAAAACGAGAAACTTCGAAGGCTAAAGGTATAAAAAGCCCATCTCTTCTTCTTGTTTCATCTAATATCATGTTTTATTCAGTGGTTTTTGTAACTCGATTATAATGGCAGGAGGTGGAGAAGATCTTGCCTAGTGAACCACCACCAGATCCTAAGTGGAAGCTCCGGCGAACAAGCTCTGCTTCTCTTTGATCTAAAGACTCTCTTCTTCTATCCGTTGGTTTATATCAGACAGCTTTGTTCTTTGTATATTCTGTAGTCTGTAGACTTTATTGACTCTGAACAATGTCTTTACATACATTTCTTAAGTGTATTTCCTGTTGCAGCTGGTTCAAACTTTAAAGTACAAAACTTTTGTTTGTATGAACTGCTTGTAGCATTTGTCTGAAGATTCTTGTTCTTTGCCTATGTGTAATGAGCCTTTCTTCAAATACTTTATTGGGCTTTTCAATACAGCCCAAAATAAATCGCGGGATGTGTATTCAATTTCGCAACGGATCTAATTTTCCAAACCTTTCTCTTCTTCTTCCAGCTACGCAGAGAAACCTTCCCTAAAAATCCAAATCGGAAGGAAGCTCCGGCTATTCAATAGTAAATGCAATGCAAAATATCCTCTGTTGGTCGTTCATTCTCAGCAGATCCTGCAACCACAATTGCCAGTTTGTGTTCAAAGGGGAACCTCCGAGAAGCTTTTCAGAGATTCCGACTTAACATCTTTACAAACCCTTCTCTCTTCACTCCTTTCATCCAATCTTGCGCTACGAAACAATCTGTTGGGTATGGAAATCAGCTTCATTGTCTTCTCGTCGTCTCCGGATTCTCCTCGGACAAGTTCATATGCAATCATCTCATGAGTATGTACTCCAAGCTAGGGGATTTTTCTGCAGCTGTTAAATTGTATGGGTCCATGCGTAAGAAGAATTACATGTCATCCAACATTCTCATCAACGGGTATGTTCGTAATGGGGATTTGATAAGTGCCCGGAAGGTGTTCGATGAAATGGCTGATAGAAAGCTCACAACATGGAATGCTATGATTGCTGGATTGATCCAATTTGAGTATAACGAAGAGGGTTTGAGTTTATTTAGAGAAATGCACGCATTGGGGTTTTCGCCCGACGAATACACACTTGGTAGTGTTTTTAGCGGATCTGCTGGATTGCGATCGCTGTCCATTGGGCAGCAGATTCATGGATACACGATCAAATATGGTCTTGAGTTGGATTTAGTAGTTAACAGTTCGTTGGCACATATGTATATGAGAAATGGTAATTTGCAAGATGGTGAAATTGTCATCAGATCAATGCCTATTCGCAATTTAGTTGCATGGAATACACTCCTCATGGGGAATGCTCAAAATGGATGTCCTGAAACCGTGCTTTATCTGTATAAGATGATGAAAATATCAGGATGTAGGCCTAACAAGATCACTTTTGTAACTGTGCTCAGTTCTTGTTCTGATTTAGCAGTAAGAGGTCAAGGTCAGCAGATTCATGCAGAAGCTATTAAGGTAGGGGCTAGCTCTGTAGTGGCTGTGGTTAGTTCATTGATTAGCATGTATTCAAAATGTGGGTGTCTTGGAGAAGCAGCTAAAGCTTTCTCAGAACGTGAAGATGAAGATGAAGTGATGTGGAGCTCGATGATTTCTGCTTATGGGTTTCATGGACAAGGCGATGAGGCAATCAAGCTGTTTAATACTATGGCAGAACAAACCGAAATGGAGGTCAACGAGGTTGCGTTTCTAAATTTGCTTTATGCCTGTAGCCATTCTGGTTTAAAAGACAAAGGGCTTGAGTTGTTTGACATGATGGTGGAAAAATATGGATTCAAGCCTGGTTTAAAACACTACACTTGTGTGGTGGACTTGCTAGGTCGAGCAGGCAGTTTGGATCAAGCAGAGGAAACGATAAGGTCGATGCCAATAAAACCAGACACCATTATATGGAAAACATTGTTATCTGCGTGTAACATACACAAAAATGCAGAAATGGCACAGAGAGTCTTTAAAGAAATCCTTCAGATTGATCCCAATGACTCTGCTTGTTACGTCCTACTTGCAAACGTCCACGCCTCAGCTAAGCGATGGCTTGATGTATCAGAAGTGAGGAAATCAATGAGAGATAAGAATGTGAAGAAAGAACCAGGAATTAGCTGGTTTGAACACAAAGGTGAAGTGCATCGGTTTAAGATGGGGGATCGTTCTCAATCTACTTCAAAGGAGATCTATGCATACCTAAAAGAGCTTACTCTGGAGATGAAATTGAAGGGATACAAGCCTGATACAGCTTCAGTGTTGCACGATATGGATGAGGAAGAGAAAGAATCAGACTTGGTACAGCACAGTGAGAAACTAGCTGTTGCATTTGCGCTAATGATATTACCTGAAGGTGTACCCATTAGAATAATCAAGAACTTGCGGGTTTGCAGTGATTGCCATGTTGCTTTCAAGTATATATCAGTGATCAAGAACCGAGAGATCACATTAAGAGATGGTAGTAGATTCCATCATTTCATTAATGGAAAGTGTTCTTGTGCCGATTATTGGTAAATGAACATAATGTGATGAAACCAATTAAAGTATGTTGCTATGACTCTGTGCTTCAGAACCTTTAGTGGAGTGTATAAGCATTTGGATTGGATTGGAAAGCCCTTTGGGACGAAGCATTCCGCAACAAGTGTAAATTCGTAAAAAAGAATCAAGTCCTTTCACACAGCCTTGGCTCTCTTATTGCAATCTAACGCGCTTGTGGATCCATCGGTCAGATTCATAGGTAAACTAACAACACCAATTTGATTCTAATAGTTTAAATTGCTTTTAATAAGAAGTCAAACAACCTATACATGTGCTAATCAATTGTCATAAGCACGTATTTCCTCCATTCTGTTTTATCTTATTGAAATTTTTGCTTTGTGGTGTATAATGATGTACATTAATGTGCCTTTTGAGAAAAAAAAAATCTTTAGTGATATATCTACTGTTTTTTTACCCGAATTCAATTACAGAATCGTATGTATTTTACGTGATATTGTTAGGGTTTTGTGCTTTTGTCACTGTAATTCGATTTCAGAAAGTCGTATGTGATATAAGTAAGAATTTATCCATGTAATTGTTGGGAAAAAATGGAAGAAAAAGACAGGATTGAAATAATAATCGAACAACCAACCAATGAACAAAAATCAAAGGAGGCGACTCACCGGAAAAAGCTGACATGGCAGTCAACGCACAGCGTAGAAACCGCGTGAACGTGTGATCCATCTCTTCTCTTGTCAACCTGGCGCTTAAATTTAAAACTCAAATTGATGGCATTTTTGTAATTGATCCTTTAACTAAGGGTATATTAGACATTTCGTAAATATTATTTCGGGTAAATAAAACGCTTCGTGTCCGACTTCTTGCACAAATTCTTCGCTTTTCCTTTTTCATTTTCTCTCAATTCACATCTAAAAAAGAAAAGAAAAAAGGATTACTATGGCGGATCAACTCACTGACGATCAGATCTCTGAGTTTAAGGAAGCTTTTAGCTTATTCGACAAGGATGGTGATGGTATGTTCATTCGTTTTCCTGTAATTGTAGATGTTGGATCTCGATCTGATTTAGTTTCTGGTTTGTATCTGTATTGATTAGATTACGGTATTGACGGATCCATTAATCGTAATCACTAGTCTATTCTCATTGAAATTCAGTAGCGTAATCGATTTGATTCTAAGGATTTGAGTATACCTTCGTTAAAATAAGAAGATATAAACAATGCTTTTTCTCAGATGTAAAGATCTGTATGTGTTTTGATTTGGTGTTAGTGATGTTATTGATGATTCCTGTATTCAATTCTTATTTGTGGAGTTTCGATTGAATTGTTTAGATTGTAGATTCGTTTAGTACAAAATGGGAACTGAGACTTTCTTTTGTCCAGGTTGCATAACCACAAAGGAGCTTGGTACCGTGATGAGATCTCTGGGTCAAAACCCAACCGAAGCTGAGCTTCAGGATATGATCAATGAAGTTGATGCAGATGGTAATGGTACCATTGATTTCCCTGAGTTTTTGAACCTAATGGCTAGGAAAATGAAGGACACAGATTCTGAAGAAGAACTCAAGGAAGCATTCAGAGTCTTTGACAAAGACCAGAATGGTTTCATCTCAGCTGCTGAATTGAGACATGTGATGACTAACCTTGGTGAGAAGCTAACTGATGAAGAAGTTGATGAGATGATTAAGGAAGCTGATGTTGATGGTGATGGTCAGATCAACTATGATGAGTTTGTCAAGGTTATGATGGCTAAGTGAGGATTCAACAACTTTGACTTCTCTCTTCTACTATTTTATTATCTGTAATTCCAAAAAGAAAAAAGAAAAAAAGAATGTTCCTTGCTTGTTCCAAATTTCATTCATGGCTGTTTTCTTCTTTTGGTTACAAAAAGACAGGAATGTTATATCCCTGTTGGTTTTATTTTTGTCTGAACAACTCATTTTCTTAACTGTTCATGTTAACAATCACATCTTCAAAGTTCTGGAAAAACAATGCTTCTGTTATCTTAAGTATCTAACACATGCAATAAATAAGCAAACTTCTTGTGAAGATTTGTTTGTAATCCTGATTCCTAGTTGCTAATATGGTAATCAAAGCTGATGCAATCTCTTAACAGGTCTTTTTAAGCACTGTGCATCATGGTTTTGGTTGAATGCAAATTATACCATATTTGATCATTCTCTTAGTATGTCTGGTCGTCAGTAACAGCAAGTAGATGTGTCTCGGTTGCGGTTATTGTTGGGAGCTTAACTCGTGTTGGTTCAGATGAAGAACTTGAAGGAGAGAAGAGTATAGAAGTTGTTTCAGACATTCCATTGTTGAAATCAACTTGAGTTTCTAAACTGTAGATACTCTGTCCAGCTGCATAACCACCCAATAGTTGATATGATCTGTCTGATTGATCCATCGTCAAACACATATCTTCTGAACCTATCAAAATACCATCAATCATTTATTTTGATTTCTTGAGTGTCAATCATAAGCATGTACACTTACAGGCAGCGAGTTCAAGCTGAGTTTGATAAACGAATTCAAGAACAGCAGAGACATCTCGCTCGAACTCATGAAATGGTCCATCTTCGAAATTCATCTTCCTTAGCTTACAAACTCCTTCTCCTAACTCCATCATCGCTCCTTTATGGTTCTTCAATTTCAATAACACGCAGTTTATTTACTCAAAATGTGGATGCAAATGAAAGATGGATAACAAGAGATATAGAGAGAGGATGATTTTTTACGTTGTTGAAGAGATGATGAAATCCAACAGCACACTGAAGAATTCCATGGAATAAGGTTCGAGTTGGTTCCTCAGCTTCGATCCAAAGAGCCTCAAGAGCATCATGACTTGCGTAATAATCTCTCTTGTTAAATAGCGCAACTGCTTGCTCAAAGCTCCAATCCTCTTCTTCCTTATCTTCTTCGATGCCTTCTATTTCTGCTTCTTCTTCTCCGGCGTGATCATGGTATCGGACGTTCGATCGTCGACTGAAACAGAGGTGTATGGAGCCAAGTTTTGTGGGGAATCCAGTCGTTAAAGCAGTAAGAGAGAGTCGAGAAGAAGGAATCGTGGAAGTGAAGGAAGAAGATGGAAGAATCGTGAAAGCTGAAGGAACCTGGAACTGTTTCGGTGAAACTGCCATTGTCAAAGTCAAATCTCGAGCTCTCTCTCTACTGCATGGTTCTGGTTTCCTCTTGTTTGCGCCAGTTTTGTGGTCACCGTTTACCACAACTTTGAATTTGGGCCACTATTTGGGCCCTTCCTTTTAAATATTTAGGCCCATTTTTAAGCTATCATATCCGTCTATTATTTAGGGATCTAGTTTACACTTGCACTTTTCCAAGGATTTCCTTCTTTCATACAAATATATTTTGTACGCAATACATCTACAGTATTATGCAACTACTATATTTTTTAATCAAAAGTAGATGAAAATATTTTATTTACAACTTAAAATCTTAAACTCCAAATTCTATGACACGACAGAATACGATATTTTAAAATCAGACTCCGGTTATAAAAAAATGGCGTAGATGGATTTTTAACTAGTTGTAAAAAGACAAAAGACACTATTCAATTCAAATTCTATTGTTAATATATATATAGCTAATCTTGTTGTTTTAAATGGTAATAAAAATAACATTAGTGGTTTTTGGATAAAAAATATCATCATTCCAAAATATTTTAACCAATTATAATNGGTTTTTGGATAAAAAATATCATCATTCCAAAATATTTTAACCAATTATAATTCAATCTGCAGAATTTAAAGAGTCAAAAATACCAAAAGTACAATAAATTTTGCATAGAAATCTTAAAATATCAACTAAAAATAAACAAATTTTTTTTTAAAATATCAACTAATAAAGAACAGAGGAAATATATTATATGTTTGAAAAATGAAAATGTTTGAAAAATTCTGTGTAAACAAAAGCCCTATACACATAACACACATATATAGATATATATATCTATAAAAAGTTTAAGTTAAAATTACAAAAAGAAAATAGCTTTAAAACATCATCTATTCATACGTAGAGAATAAAAAAAAAGTTGATAGTTTTGATAAAAAGAAGGTCAAATAATAGAAATGCAGTAATACTAAAATCCAAATGTTTCTTCACTTTCGATAGGTCATATGACTATTTAGAATGATGATAGTGCCAAGACAATGACCTAAATAAGGACTCTTCTCAAAAATTCCAAACTCTATAGCAACTTTTTCCCCACCAATCTACATTTTTATATATTTATTTCAAATAAAAAAACATAAGGTATATAACATCTAATAATTAAAAAATATTAATATACAATATTTACCCTCTCAATTCACGTATATATAATCCATCTTTTAGGACAGAACCCACCGAAAGCTCCACAAACTCATTTAATAACAAAAACCAAAAGAAGGCGGCGCAAAAATGCAACCAGACACTGAGACTTCAGATCAGATGTTGTATTCGTTTCTCACCGGAAACGAAATCAACGCCGGAGGTTACTGTGTCTCCGGTGACTATATGTCGACTATGCAGAGCTTATGTGGCTCTTCTTCGTCGACTTCATCTTATTACCCACTGGCTATCTCCGGTATCGGAGAAACTATAGCTCAGGACAGAGCTATAGCTGCTTTGAGGAATCACAAAGAAGCTGAGAGAAGAAGAAGAGAAAGGATCAATTCTCATCTTAACAAGCTTCGTAACGTACTCTCTTGTAATTCTAAGGTATAAACGTTTATATTCATATTAATACTCTTTCATAATATATCTACACTATAACCAAACCTTTTGAATCGAGTTTTTATAGAGAAAACTACAGAATTAGACATGTAATCATTTCACCAAAAACACTTCTTCATCATCGTATATATAGTATCAATTTTAAGATAATATACTGAAATGGATATTAGGGTTTTTTTAAGACACAAAGTTTGCTATAGATCAAATAACCCAAAAGAGCTTTCATAATATTCTTATGATCAACTTCTACTTTCATCTTATAACCTATGAGTTTGAGTTGACTCTTTTTTGTTTGATTATTCTTACTAAATTATATATGCGTAATGAGAAGTTCTATAAGATGAGGAAAAAGAAAAGCTTCATCTCTTTATTCTGTGAATCTCGTTGGGATAATATAACACTTTTTGGGAAAGTTCTCAAGCTTTTTTCAGTTGATTTGGTTTGATATTTTTGAGTATCAAAATTTCAACTTCTTGATCTAATTCTAAACAAAAAGGCTATTCTAAACTTTCCATTGTAATTTCATGTTTTCTATTCTCAGACTGATAAAGCCACACTTCTAGCCAAAGTAGTTCAGCGAGTCAAAGAACTTAAACAACAAACCCTAGAGATATCAGACTCCGACCAAACTCTATTACCCTCAGAGACAGACGAGATTAGTGTTCTACACTTTGGAGACTATTCAAACGATGGTAACATAATCTTCAAAGCCTCTCTATGTTGTGCCGATAGATCAGATCTCTTGCCTGACCTCATGGAGATACTTAAGTCTCTTAACATGAAGACTCTTCGAGCTGAAATGGTTACTCTTGGAGGTCGAACACGAAGTGTTCTTATTGTAGCTGCAGACAGAGAGATGCATGGTGTTGAGTCTGTACATTTTCTGCAAAACGCTCTCAAGTCATTGCTTGAGAAGTCAAGCAAGTCGTTAATGGAACGTAGTTCTGGTGGTGAACGGTCAAAACGGCGTCGTTCGCTGGATCACATTATAATGGTGTAAAATGATGAGATTTGAGTACACTAGTTAAAAAGTCTACAATTGATTAATATATATATATATAGGGTATGGTCATAATTTACTTGGTTATAATTACCTAAACCTTTTTTTTTCTCTTTTTATATGTGTTCTATCGTGTAAGCAAATGTTGTAAGTACTAAGTAGGTTTGGTGTGTTCTTTTTCTATTCTTTTTCAAGAAAAAGAAAAAGATAATATATATATATATATAATGATAATTTTCATGTAATTTTGTTTTTAATATTGTGTATGGGGTTGTTGGTGTAAGGACTAGGGTTTTAAAGATTGTGGGAATATATGTCGTTGAAGAATCTAACTAAAAGATGTGATAGGTGAAGTTCCAAAGAAACTAGAATTCGAGATATATATATATATATATATATACATTTTTGATTAATTCGGCTAATTTAGTTCAACATAAACACTATAAACACTATAAAATTTGGACGAGTCAAATTAAGACTTTTTTTTGAAGCGGTTTAGTGGATCAACATGCCATAAAATCCAACTAACCTCGGGACTAAAGCTATGTAAATACTCACACTTAAATTCAGGTTAGTACATTATTACCTTCTTAAATTCGAGTACTACTACTGGATTATGCATAGAATTCAACATCTATATATATACTGATAAATATATGTGATTGTGAATGTATAAGTATATGTACACACTATATATGTGAATAGTGTTGGTATGCGCTGTGAGTATCAAAGCGACCCTTATGTCATCTTTGTCCCCGATGAATCCAAGCTCGTCTCTCTCTTTCTTTTTTTGTGTCTTCCTAAATGTGTACATTTGACCACATTTTTCAGACCGACGAATATAACCATAACTTGTCTTTCTTTCGTACATATTTGCTTAACTTATGAACTCAAATGGAAAAACCTACCCAATAATAATTTAAAAGACACTGCGTATAAAAAGGTGTATACACACGAACATTTGTATTATGTATTACTATTTTAATGATGAATTTGTTGAAAATTTGTGGTATGTCAAATAAAGTACAATAGCACATGACCAACACAATCAATTATAAGGAATGTAAACACTAAAATTAAGCTTTATGTGGTATTTTTGACCAAAGCAAGAAATATTACGAAACTTTTTACTATGTGAGTTGTTTCTTTTAGTTAAATAGTTATGGATGAATTACAACCTTAAAGATATAAGATCCCAAGAATTATTTTGATATTATCTTTACTATATATTATGAAAAATACAGAAGAGTTGTTTATAAAAAAAAATTTATAATAATATGAGTGATTCGAACTTAAATAGCGTATTACTCTTGTTCTAGTTTTGGCTATATTCGAAAGTTAAAGAAACCAGATAAATCTCTTAAATATTACATATAATATAACGAGAGAAATTCAAATCCAGGTAGCGTACTACCAAGTTCTTTTTATTCTAAGTAACCATGACCGTGTTGGCAACTCGAATACCTCACAATTTAATCCTTCAAGTCTTGATATGTTAGTGCCAATATCATGAGTAGTAATAGTGTCAAATTCACTTTAATGAAGTGAAGTTTATAAAGATAGGAATTGGAATAAAAATTGATGAGTGAATTGGAATCAATAGGAAGAAGAAGAATGTGAGATTAAAGGAAGAGGAAGGCGTGAGAAAAGGAGACTGACAAAAGGAAATAAAATTGATGGGCCATTGGCTCTATGAGACAAAAAGGACCGACTCTTCTCATCACTCTCCTTTAAACCTTTCTCTCTCTTTTTTATTTATTTATTAGAGAATATAATAAAATAACAATTGAAGAAAACTAAGAGAATAAGAAGAAGAAAAACAAAAGTTAGAGAAAGTTTGTCTATGGAGCGTGATGGTTTTTGGGCAGCTGGTGTCCCCTCTATACTCAACCTCTCGACCATAAAGTTTATGTTATACAAATATTTTTAGTTTTTTGCACTATTTTTTATTATTAAAGTTATATTTGTATTCAACTCAAACTATATACTAAAATAATTATTGAAGTTTATGGGTAGTGTGGCAAAAGCAATCATTAACCTCACACGTTAGTGTCTCATCGTGTGAACATGTGAGTCCCCATTTCTTATCTCACCACACAAAATTTGACCATTCTATTTCCTTTTCGAATTTTCTTACTTTTATTTACATATTTCACAAACTAGCAAAGAAGAATTATCATATTATATGTCAAATATGTTTTTTGTTTTCATATGTTAAGAATTCTTATTGTCTTTCTTGGTCAAGTGTTGTTGTTTACCTACACAAACACATGTAAGAACCTTTTTTCACTTACTTGGGTATATTACCGGAAATTTAGAAAACCATAAGATACAAAGCAAGAACATCTTGCTTTTATGTTTCTTTGAAAGTTTTGAGGACTGTTAATGTAGGAATTAACATAAGAAGATTATATTTGCTATGGAATTGAGTTATTCTTAATTCTAACTAGTCTTTCTTACTAAATGATTGATTGTTCATAAACTTGATGATCTTTTCTTTGTTTCTTCTTTTCTTTTCAATACTCGAGTATATTAATATCGGATAATCTTTTTTCTCTTTTATGTTTTTTTTTAATCATTTGAAATTCAATTCGGTAATAATCTTGTTCTGGATTCTTAGATCGAGTTTTTATACTCTCTCTGCTGATAAGCTATTTGAATTCCTCCAATATACGGGCTTAATTTTATTAAATATGGATTTTTTTAGGTAGACTTAGTATGAGTATTTTAAATCCATTTAATATGTAAAATATACTTGGAGGGTGTTAAAAGAGAGTTCGAACTTAAACTATTGAGACAATCACTAAGAAACACTTTAAGTGGTTTAGGTCACTTTTAGACCATCTTTTAATGCATGTAGACAAAACAAAACGATCAAACTCTTTTTTGTCTTCTCTATTATCAAAACTCCTCGATGGTTTAAGAATCTTTTAATGCAGGAAGAATCTAGGATCTAATAAGCCCATGAAAGGAGAGAGACAAGAAGGGGTCCAAATTGAGATTGGACCAAATTGGGATTAGGGTTTCAGAGAAAGGCCCAAATTAGATATGAGTAAAGCAGTCCATAGTGACAGTGACTCAGACATGACAACACGTGAGTTACAAGACCACCACGTCTTCTCTACTCTACGCCTTTGCCGTACGTCAAAGGCACTCACTCTCATAATTATACATTTTGTAACACATTGTATATCGAAAAAATCTCCAAATAATTGATGGGAACATGAGTTTTGAATTGGACTGGACCAAAACTGAGTTGAAACTAACAGGTTTTCAAGATTGGACTTTGTAGATGCAACTAAAATCGAGTTAATTCATTCTAACTTTATTGGTATAATGTAGATTTATCTTCTTTCTTTTTTTCTGTGCAACTTAAATTTATCTATCTTATGTTAGTAATTTACAAGATATATATATATAAAAAAGCCCAATAACGATTGTTGTTTGTGAGGTTTTCTTGGCCCATATATCTTCCCTAAAATATTTGTATTGAAATCACTTCTTTTCTCCACCAAAATTTGAACTTAGCTTATAGATTGGATCATTTTGTTCCAATCATTAATACAAAACATATACACTACCTAATTAATAACCTAACCTTGTCAAACTCTATGACGCAAAGTTGTCATTCTCCTTAATAAAACATTTTCCTTAGATAGAATTTCTTTAAGTTTTCTGATTCTATTTCATATATTTTCGATTATGTACATTAATTTAATAATATTGCAATCTTTGTATTGTAAGTGTCTGCTGGAGTATTGAATTGAGTCTTCTACATGATTAAAAACAATCGAATATTTTATTTCAAAGCTAGGTTGCCAACAATGAACTCAACTATTAATATTCGTATAAATTGATTTTATAATAATACAAACATTTCAAGAACTCATTCTTAAAAAAAAAATCGTATTATTTGCTTTCCAACTACGGATATTATTTTATTACTTTAACATAATTTGTGACACGTGAGATCATCACTATCTCACGGATTACACAAAAGCATACACAAACTTTGACGATTGGCTGCATTGGAAGATGTAGTATTGTCCAAAAAATAATTAATAATATCAATTGGTTTGTTTTTGGTAAAAACAAAGTACTAATTAATCAAATTATGACAGTCTTGTGATGCTCTATAAAATTTTAAAATGTTTCTATTTTAAATGAAACCATTATCTAAAACGGTATTGATATTGAGGTGGGGTTGTTCACTCTTGATTCATATATAACTACTATTTTTAAAATAATATTAATAATTAGGAGTACTTTATATGCTAAAATGGGAAGACTCACTTTTGTCTTTAAAGTCTGTGAAACAGTGTAGACTCTACTATAGAACACAGGTCATGTAAGAATTTAAAGCAAAAAAAGAAAGCAATCGTACTCGGCTGATTAATCATTGCATTTTCGTACACCTCAAGAATTATTAATTCATGATAAGATGTATCGAAATGATAAATACCTATGTGATGACTTATGTGCCTAGCTAGTATTTCTTTGTGCTTCGACGTGCAAGTAAATTTATAAATGTTGTTTTCATGTTTATGGGTAGGCAAACATCGGTTTAAGAGTTGGAAACAGATATTTCTAGTATTATAAATTATGTTTCATTTTAGTCATATTTAAAATACAAAAATGGAAATAAATTTCCATTTAGTACAACAATACAAAATATAGTGTTGTGTGGGAAATTGTTTTTGGTAAATGGTTAAGTCTCAAAAACAATTTTTTTTTAATCAAAGTTTAATTTTAGGTAGCCGTGTGATTCTAACATGATATTATTTGGCTTTTTTAAAAAATTTTAGGTTATTTATCAGATTTTATCAATTTAATTGTTGACAAGAAAAATAATCTATGTAACATATAATTACATAATACCAAATGATGATTGGTTAATGACTTATTTGGTACTACAAGTTCAAGAGGTACGAGGTTCAAATTCATTCTTTAGCGGGGTTATATACAATTCCTAAGGAGGTATACAGTCAAAAAATAATGATGTGTCAATCTTTAATATGAGAGAGATTCCAGTTCACTGTTGTAAATGATGCAAAGTTCTCACTGTTTAGAGTTGGTGATCATTTAAAAACCAGAATTTTTTAGTTAATAATATATATATATATATATAATTATATGGTTGTAGTTGTGTTTCCTTTTCATAATTTTCTCTTTTAATATAATGGATTTCGATAATATTTGGTAACATAGTTAATTGTCTATTTTTATAATATTTCCTATCAAAATTCGATTTCAGAAAATTGTATAACTCTATGTAATAAGCTTTAAAGTTTTGGATTATATATCAAATTTTCTTGAATCGTGTAGTAGCACGTGATAAAGTTTGTAGTTTCAAAAATTATGGATTATAAATCAAGTATGCTTGATCAAAATATATGTGGACTCTAACATTTATTTCATATATGTGGACTGCGATATTTGACAAAATTTTGATTTGCAACAATTGGCAAATGAAATCAAGTTAGGCCATTGGGTAGGTTTCTTTAAACAAGTGCCAACTTCGAGGTAATGTTTTCGACTTCTCGTTTTATATTTTGGCATGATTCTAAGGACTCTTTTGGATCCTTCGAATGATATTTTTAGGCATTACAAATTTGGCAGTGCAAAGATAAGATTGCTGTTTAAAGCTTGACAAAATTTGGCAAACTATAGTGACTCGTCCTATTCATTCTCTCAACTTTATCTTACATTTTTTTATCTCTATCTATATTGTAACAAATTTCAATATATATCAAACTTTTATAACAAATTTCAATAAATATTATAATTTTGTAACAAGTTGGTTAAGGAAGACTTCTTTCTTGGCAGCCAAACATCACATTAATCCCATTTAACAAAAAGAGAGATTGCAAAAAAGCAACAAAAGAGATAACAAAAAATAATAAAGAAATCAAACAAGCTTGGCTTTCTTTTTGATTCTCTTCACTTTTATGCTTCTCTCCTTTTTTCTTGTTGCTACTGCTAATAAAGCATCTTCTTCTTCCTTTTTTTCCCTTTCATTCTTAACACTTTGCTTTTGCTTCTCATCTTTACTTATTAACTTTGCTTCTTATTGTAACAAAACTCTCTTCTCTCCTTCATCTTCATCTTTGCGTGTGGTTTATCTTTGTCTTATCTCTTGATCTCTCATTAATTTACTCTCAATTTCTCAGTCTTTTTCTTTAAACTGAATTTTACTTGTTCTTCTCTGTTTTCTGGGTTTTGGAGTCTCGATTTCTGGGATTACTTCACTTTCCCGGGAAAATTGTATCTTCATGATATCACTTTTCCTTATCTGCTTCGTAACTTAACTGATTCCTCGATATTCATTACAAAGTTTCAAGCTTTTGTTTTGAATTCTCAATTAACAATTCATGGGGATCTGTCATGGAAAACCAATCGAAGAACAATCAAAAAGCAATCTTCCAGCTTCCGGAGAAACCGATGAAGCTCCAACAAATTCACAACCGGCAAAATCCTCTGGATTTCCATTTTACAGTCCTAGTCCTGTACCTAGCTTATTCAAATCCTCACCTTCAATCTCGAGCGTGAGTTCTACGCCTCTTCGTATCTTCAAGAGGCCTTTTCCTCCTCCTTCACCTGCTAAGCACATACGAGCTTTCCTTGCGCGTCGTTATGGCTCAATTAAGCCTAATGAGGTTTCGATTCCTGAAGGTAAAGAATGTGAGATTGGTCTTGATAAGAAGTTTGGATTCTCGAAACATTTCACTTCACACTATGAGATTGATGGTGAAGTGGGTCGTGGACATTTTGGGTATACTTGTTCTGCTAAGGGTAAAAAAGGTAGCTTGAAAGGTCAAGAAGTTGCTGTTAAAGTTATTCCTAAATCTAAGGTGTGTTCTTTTGCATTGAATCCGTTTCTCTTGTTTTTGAATTTGTTGTTGAATTTGTTTTGTTGTTCTTAAGTATATGATCACGATCTCGAAATCTGGTTTCATAGCCATGTGTTTATAATTGTGCATTTTTAAATATTTATTGGCTAAAACATTGTCAGAGATTTTTTATTAAGGATTCTGTTTCTGGGTTTTCTGTGTTTAACTGTCTGAAGTTGCTTTAAATGTTGGCAAATCATCTTTTTCACGCATTATGTACATGTAACATGCCAAATAGTTGGAGCTTAGATTTAGATACTGACGGAGTTCATTGTGTTTGATTCCTATGTTTGGGTTATAACTGGAAATACATAGACTCGATATTGATAAGCCAGCAATCTCCTTAGGGTTGTTTCTCGATTCATAGCTTAGTGTTGGATGTTTTTGAATGCAGATGACAACTGCAATTGCGATTGAGGATGTGAGTAGAGAAGTGAAGATATTGCGGGCTTTGACTGGTCACCAGAATCTAGTCCAGTTCTATGATGCGTTTGAGGATGATGAAAATGTTTATATTGTCATGGAGTAAGTATACATTACTTATTGAGATTTCCTATGTTCATTGATCATCTTCCAATTCAAGGATTGTAATAGAAAAAAATTGATCTCCTTGTACCAGATTATGCAAAGGTGGTGAACTCTTGGACAAAATTCTACAAAGGTAATTGCTAATCACACATGGCTCTGTATCTGAATTATTGGTCCCGACTGAATCGTGCTTTGACTATTTTGTACTTGGTCTCATTAGGGGTGGAAAATACTCTGAAGATGATGCTAAAAAAGTTATGGTTCAGATTCTTAGTGTAGTGGCTTACTGTCATCTACAAGGTGTGGTTCATCGTGACCTTAAACCCGAGGTACTTTGTAATCTATAATGATGTTTACTTTGCAGAGTGTGAATCATTTTGGCTTTAGGTGACACTTCATTTTCTTGGTCCCATTACATTATCAGCAGTCGTTGTACATATAGAATGAGTTCCACTATCTTAAGCAGAGTGACGATGACAGTTATGTTTCTTTCGGTTTGTTTGTTTGTCTTTCACAGAACTTTCTCTTCACTACAAATGATGAGACTTCTCCTCTGAAAGCAATTGATTTCGGTCTTTCTGACTATGTCAAGCCAGGTCAGAGATGTTAATATTGACCGGAGATTTCTCCTATTGAACTCTTATCTGGTAAATGGAAAATCTAAAGGTGTTTTGCAATTCTGCAGACGAGAGATTGAATGACATTGTAGGAAGTGCTTACTATGTGGCCCCGGAAGTTTTACACCGTACATACGGAACAGAAGCTGACATGTGGAGTATTGGAGTGATTGCTTATATTCTTCTTTGTGGCAGTCGACCCTTTTGGGCCCGTACTGAATCTGGAATCTTTCGAGCTGTTCTAAAGGCAGAACCCAATTTTGAAGAAGCTCCTTGGCCGTCCCTATCACCTGAAGCTGTAGATTTTGTGAAAAGACTGCTAAACAAAGATTACCGTAAAAGACTAACTGCTGCACAGGCTTTGTGTAAGTATAATCATTTTGATCCGTATAACAGGTTTAATACATCCATATCATGTTCTTATGGTTCTGCATTTCCTTTTTCTCAGGTCATCCATGGCTGGTTGGCTCGCATGAACTAAAGATTCCAACTGATATGATCATATACAAGCTTGTAAAAGTGTACATTATGTCAACTTCACTGAGAAAATCAGCTTTAGGGGTGAGCAGGATTCTGCAGTAGCTGTGATACACACTACTTTAAAAGTTTGATTGTTGAGCTTCATGAATTAATGAGTTTTTTTCCATGGTTTCAGGCTCTTGCTAAGACATTAACTGTACCCCAGTTAGCTTATCTGCGGGAGCAATTTACATTGTTGGGTCCAAGCAAAAATGGATATGTTTCGATGCAGAATTACAAAACAGTGAGTTGTATTTCCATGATTATATCTACTACTTCCCTTTTCACTTGGGGTTATCTATAGTTCTTGATTCTTTTCATGAAAATCTCAGGCAGTCTTAAAGAGCGCAACAGATGCTACAAAGGATTCACGAGTCTTAGATTTTGTTCACATGGTAAGAAACGAGGCTAATTATATGGACTATAAGCTTTATCATTAGGTATGGTGGTTAAATATTATAATGTCTTTTGAGATGCAGATAAGTTGTCTGCAATACAAGAAACTAGACTTTGAAGAGTTTTGTGCTTCAGCCATAAGTGTGTATCAGTTCGAAGCAATAGAAACATGGGAGCAGCATGCACGACGTGCTTATGAGTTGTTTGAGAAAGATGGAAATAGATCCATCATGATTAACGAACTTGCATCGGTAATAAATCATCTTTAGTACACCTAGAGGCTATAGAATTGTGTTAAAAAGCAAAACTTGGTCATACTTGATCTTAAACATGCCTGTGTTTAACTGCAGGAACTCGGACTTGGGCCTTCTGTGCCAGTACACGTTGTTCTTCAGGATTGGATAAGACACTCTGATGGCAAGCTTAGTTTCTTGGGGTTTGTCAGATTACTACATGGAGTATCTTCTCGGACATTACAGAAAGCTTAGAGCAACACAACATTGTTAGTTGAGAAAAATATGCAACTAGGTGTACAATCTGGCTTCTTCTTTTTTCCATTTCTTGATAGTTTTGTTTTAGTAATTTAGAATCCTTTTTTTCTCTCTTTCTCTATTCATGGGTAAGCTTTTGAGTCAAAGATTCGATAACTATGTCTGTTCGTGTATGTGTGTGGGTCTGGGTGCGATGAAAAAGTTTGTGAAGAAGAAGATTGTACAGAATGAGACATCAATTTCTCCTTAAGTTGGTTTTTTAATCTAGTTACATTTTAATCATTTTCAACATATAATAAGTGTGTTTGGTCAAGTACTTAGAATGTTATCTTTGATACCAAAAAAGAGCACTCGTCCTATATAATAATGTTAGAGATTTGACTACGGATCGGGTTCTGTGATCCACCAATTGTTTGAGAAAGTAAAGTACCAGACAATTGTAACATAAAACAGTTATCTTTTGTAGCAATCCAAAACAATTCTAAATATGAAGGATACATGTTTGTGCCGCTATAGTTAACGTGTAAAGCACTCTTATAATTGCCGGCGGGAAAAAACAATTTGTCTGCGTGCAGTCGTGAGCAATGATAAGCCACGTGATTGTCTCTGACGATTGGATGAGAAACCCACGTGACTTTCTTCTTCAGATCTCTGATCTCATCTCTCTATTTAACCATCGCAAAGATTCTTTCTTTTTCCTTTTAATGGCGACAATGAGCAAAACTCATCATAGGTCAAAAGTCAACTCTAGATCTCAACGACTTGGGCTGTTGTGTATAGCCGCCGTCGCATTGCTCCTCCTTGTTTCTTCGATAATGTCCACCGGAAAATTGGCTTTACCGTATCAGAGCTCCATAGTTAGTTATATCCTTGGGTCACCTCGAATCAAGAGACAGCACAGTTTGTCGGATAAGTACTTATATTGGGGAGACAGAATCGATTGTCCTGGTAAGAACTGTGCTGGTTTGAGTCATCAAGAATCTAGCCTTCGATGTGCCCTTGAAGAAGCCATGATTCTTAACAGGTAAAAGTTGCAGTTGTGTACATTTTGGTTTTGTGAAGAAATGCTACAACTTAATTGGTTAGATCAGTTTCTGTAACTGCAATTTTCTTGTTGCAGGACTTTTGTAATGCCTTCTAGGATGTACATCAATCCAATATATAACAAGAAAGGTTTACTCAATCGATCCGATAATGAAACTACAGAGGAAAGGTGAGAGTTCAACATAAAAACTTTTTTTTGTTATGTTTACCATTTTTTAACACAAGAATTTTCTCTGTTTTGTATGTTCTTAGTTGGGGAGGGAGCTCTTGTGCAATGGAATCATTGTATGATATTGACTTCATATCTGAGAAGATACCTGTGCTCTTGGATAACACGGAAACATGGCACATTGTGCTATCAACAAGTATGAAACTGAAAGAACGTGGGATTGCACATGTAGATGGAGCCACTACGCATGAGCTAAATCAATCTAGCCACTTAACAAATCTTTTGCTCTTTAACCGAACCGCTAGTCCCTTAGCATGGTAAGCATAGCAGAGCAAAACTGAGTATAAAATCGACTGGGAAGTTTTTGTTCTTATCTTCTTTGTGTCAGTGATTTCATCATAGTTTAGATTAATGAGATCATATATCCATCTTCATGGTAGGTTTAATGAGTGTAAAGATCGAAGTAATCGTAGCGCAATCATGCTTCCGTATTCATTTCTCCCTAATATGGCAGCACCAAGATTGAGAAATGCTGCAGAGAAGGTGAATTAGTTTTACAGAAAGAATTCTGCGATCTAGCTTGTGTTTTATTGAGCCCTTAGCTTATCTGTAAACCAGTTTTGGTTGAACAGATAAAAGCACAACTTGGTAATTACGATGCAATCCATGTTCGTAGAGGTGACAAACTCAAGACAAAAAGAGACAGGTTTGGTGTTGAAAGAAGTCAATTTCCACAGTTAGATAGTGCCACAAGGCCAGAGTTTATCATTCGCAGAATACATAAACAGATTGCACCAGGACGGACTCTTTTTATCGGTTCGGATGAAAGAACCCCTGGATTCTTTTCGCCACTCGCAATGAAGTAAATCACAAGTTCTAAATTCTAGTTTGTTAGGTTCTTATTTGGAATGTTCTTGTAAAACTCCTGTTGCATTGCAGGTACAAGGTGGCTTATTCATCGAATTTCAGTGAGATTTTGGATCTGGTAATCGAGAACAATTATCAGTTGTTCATGGTGGAGAGGCTGATAATGATGGGTGCAAAGACATTTTTTAAAACATTTAGAGAGTATGAAACGGATCTTACTTTAACAGATGATCCGAAAAAGTTCAAGTACACCATGGAAAAAGGCAAAGAAGTAACAAGCTAGACTATTTATGATCTAGCGAAAAGAATACACAACGATTCAGACAAGAGTCTCGTGACTTCCCAATTACTTGGGTGTTCGAAGCCTAAACTGGTTCGAAGTTCTATTGCAGAAGAATTCTGTGTATGAACTTCATTCCTGCTTATTGGCTTTTTATATTTTGGTGCATCTCATCAATCTGTTTATTGTTATGTTGATATTCATTGTTTCAAATATAGTTTTTCCACGGGATGGTTATCCATGATAATCCAATTCCATGGTTCCTTTTTCTTTTCTTTTTTTCTTTTTTTTGTGATAGGTTAAAAAAATCAGTAGATTTTAAATGCTGTAGATTCATCAAATAAACCTCTCCATGTTCTTACATAAACATAACCTACGCATTTTGTCCTAAAACTACAAAGGCAAAGAAAAGAGGCCAAAAGAAAACCTAATATAAAGAGAAAGAGGTGCAAATCAGATCTTTCGCTGGCCATAAAATCGTTACGACAAGGCCATTTCTGTTGTTAGAATACAGCAGAAGAATACCTCTTGTGTTGTGCAATGATTGTGATACTTCCAATTCAAGGTTCAGTGAGAATGTGCTTCAAGAAGGATGTTGGTGGCAGCGTTGACATCATTTCTGGCGTGTACAAGTGCCTGTCTTGCTGCGTTCTGGTCAAATCCCATAGATACCAGAGTGGCTATGGCTTCCTCAGATGGCTCTGTAGTTGAAGGCATTGGAGCTCGATATGCTCTCTGAAAGAAGGAAAATATCACATGTCAGCAAATGAAGATGGTTGTTTGGCTAAAGAGTCAAATAATAGATGCTGCAGAGCTAAAGACTTGCCACTGCTTGGCGACCTAAGTTGGCGGATGTCCTTCTTGGTGGTTGAGAATGACTGCTCAAGGATGGCAAAGAAAACCGGGAAAATAACGAAGTGATAAACTTGGGGAACTGTTTTGTTTAGAGAAAAACCAGTGTTAACCCACATTGTGAGGAGATAATGATGTTTGGTTTTTATGTAAAAGGTTCAAAAGGTGTTACCTTTGCCTTGCGAATACCAAATATGTTCAACCGATACAAGGAACCAGCAATTATGCCGCAAATTCCAGTAAAGATAGATCTTTTCCAAGATGATAGTAAAAGCTACAAATATTGAAACCGAGACAACTTAATAAATAAAGAAAAAGAAATCTGATTTCAGTGCAACAGAGAGCCATACAAATAAACATATGTAGTGTTTACCTGGACACCTGCAAGATATATGAATGATTTATCAGAGAAGGGGACACCCAATACACCAAACCTCTTTGTAATCGGAATGTCCAAGAAGAAGGGTACAAAAGAAGCAAATACAAGGGAGTATGGTCCAGATGTCAGTAGGTTTGCTGTAGAATCTACCAAAAAGGACACATTTGTTATGTGTAAATCAATATATATATAAATTTTGTGTAAAGGAATGTAATAAAAGTCATATCCCAAGCACTTATCAAGGATGCTTAAAAAAAATTCATATATAATTAAAATCATGAACGTGGGGAATTCTTTGTACATTAGATTCAACAGTATGATAGCGAAGACATCTCCTGGATAGCAATTGCAACCAACAAAAGATCATCACCATATCTTAAAGTAATGTAAGCTAACCTACGATGCCTTAGAGTCGTCTGCATAAGCGCCAACATTTCCTACAGAACTACTTCTAACCAAAATGGTGTATGCTTTGAAGAGACTGTCTAAAATTTGGAAGGTGCATACCTTTAGACAATGATAACAAAATGATCTCTAGTGTTAGTGATACAGCCCCAGAGAACAAGATGAAAACCTGCAGCATTAACCTCATAGAACTTCAATCATGAACGAAACCTCAGCAGATATCTTTTCTGATAAGGAACAGAAAAGTCATGACTAAATAAATCTGCGATGAAGAAAGAATTGAGCCGAGCTATAGCTTACCGAATACTTATTTGAACCAATCTGTCTCTCAAAGATTCGGAAGTAGTACAGCAAATACAAGCCGGAAAACAATTCTGTTGTAGATGAGAACGCAAAAGTTGATATGATTAACTTCCAAATTCGGAACTTCTCAAAAATATCCTGCAATGAGATTGGCAGAAGTATATAAAGAGATAGAATTGACTGCATTTGAAAGATCTGATTATTCATAGTAAGTCCTAGCCCACTTCAACAGAAACAACTCTGAATTTTTTACATAGTTTAAGAAACACAAAAAGAAGGATCTTAAATCAACCAAACAACTTTCCATGTACAAGCCCACTGGCATACACAATCGAATCAGATGATTTTTTATCAAACAGTTTAACATTTGGAGGAATCTGCTAAAGCGTTTTGTCTCTTACTAAGCATCAGACCACTAGCTGATGATCAGTCCAAGTATAAAGAAAACCATCCATAAATGGAAATATGATGCCAAGATTGAAGTTCAATTCGGTTTAGCTACTTCCTCTCAACAAAGCAAAACCTTGCAAAACTACAATGGAAAGGAAACCTAAGCATAATCCGTAATCGTAATCCACAATCTTTGCTGATGCCGATACTCATAATTAGGACACATTAAGGAAGTACACCAATTGAGAAGAATATCAAATAAAGTTTGATCCAATATCCAATTCTAGTCCTTCGATAAACCCACAAGAGTAAGAGATCACAAAATACAACATTTTACTTTTGAGATTTTACCTGGTAAGACAACCCGAGCTGGGAAGAATTTCCCCGGATCCCAAAAAACACAGTGAAAAGAGCACTCGCGATGACGAAGGCTTTCGTGACAGGAGCATTATCTGCAAGTTGGGAAATAATTCTTCATTAATCGAAAAACCCAGAAGCTGATCAAGAAAAGGAGATTTGGGTTTTTCGTCTCGGTACGTACTGAAACCAGAAGGACCTCCGTTCATCTTAATCGGATGAACAGAAAAGGGTTAAGATTAAAACAATCGTGAAGCGAGTTCGTCGCGAAATCAATCTGGAATTGGATGGAGATCGAAGCTTCCGTTTCTTCTCAAGTCGTCTCCAAAGGAATTTTCTACCTCTTGAATTCAAACAACACTTGGCAAATCAATTATACTGTGTTTAGAAAATGTGAAAGAAAACAAAAAATTCAACAGAACGAGAACAATCTGGAATCTTTTGAAATCGTTTGCTAAATGATACTACTATTAATTACAGTTCATAATTATTCAATTAATTACGATTAAAGAATAATTACAAAGAATACCCATCTTCTTTAATTTCTTACAATACTAACCCTTTAGTTTTAAATTTTACATAATACTCCAAAAATATTTTTCTTTTCTTAACCAATTGTTCTATAGCAATAATACACTCTTTTATCATTGTAAAACAAAATCTCTATTTACAAAAACAAGTCAAGAGAATCCTACATTTTTGTTGTTTAGGATTCATAATTTACTTTTATCTTTGCAACAAAATCGAAATCATTATCTTGCCTCACTAAAATTTTTCAACAAAGTTGAGATCATTAAGGAAAAGATTTCATAAAAAAATCCAAAAAAATTCAAGTAAAGACTATTCCAAGTCTTGTGATGGCCACAATCTCTTCCACATTGCAATCTCTTCCTCAGAACCCACTTTCTTCACTCCGCCGTAAAAACCGTTTTCTTCGTTTCCTGTCTCAAGGTGGTTCTTCCGGTTTATCACCGTCCTTCTCCATGGAGACTCCGGTCTAAATTGTCTAAACTCAATCACTATATTCTCTGCAAAACAATAAATTTTCAGTTTTTTTTTTCCTTCTCTGAAGAATAAATTAATAATTTTCTTAATTATTTACCATCAGAGTGACAACGACAAGTTTCTCCTCCGCCGCAACTTTGCAGATGACCAACGATTCCAAACCACCAACCTAGAAGTTGTTCAAATTAGATTTGATTTTAGAGTAGAATCACAAAAAGTGATAGAAAATTTGGGGGGAGGGATAGAGACCATAAGGGAATTCTCTAGTTCTTCTCCATTGAATCTCAAAATGATCACCAGGTCGAAGTTCGTTCAAACAATCAGACACGTGAAGATCACGTGACTTCGTGTCTATTTGAGACGGTCTTAACCTCTGCCACGTCACCTTTTCCTCCGCCGCACGCCGACCATGCGCCGAGTATCTTAAGAACCGAAATTATAAAAAAAATTAAAAAATTTAAAAGAAATTAAGAAAAAAACAAACATTTTTTCAGAATGTTAGGATTTTCTTACCTTGCTTGAAATGTATCTGTCTTATAATCGTATCTGATCTTAGCATCATAACAAGACATCATAAATCCAACATGTCCGTTCTGTAACCAAACAACAAAAAATAATCAATACCCACAAAAAGAACCATAATTTTTCCAATTTCGATTATAAAGCCTTACTTCACGATTGTAGACTTGAGCAGGAAACCAAAACTTGCCATTCTCGAGATTCGAGTACCAATACATCAGAGAATCAATAGGTGCGAAATATGATGATGAATCTCTGTTGTTGCAGCCATGGTTTGAGCTTAACCATGAAAATGGTTTAAAATTAGCAACAATTCTGGAGCTCCATTTTGGTTTACTCTTTACTCGATTTGGATTTCTGAAGCACATCATTAGTGTGGCGACATGAGTTTTCCATTCTTGAATCGCTGCATCACTCATTAATCTTCCCCATTTTGTTTCCATATGCTTCTCCCATAAATGATTGCTTATACATTTATCTTTTAGCTCAGAGCAAACACAAGCCATAGAATATAGCTCAGATGGAGAAAGCTTCTTTAGAATGCAGTCTAATGTTAAATCAGGCAAATCCAGAAGTGACATTTTGTTTTCATCTTCTGGATTCTTCTTCTTCTTCGTAGTTTCCTTTCTCCATGGTAACGAACTTAGACCATTACAGATTATGCTTCTTGCAAGGCAAGAAACAATAAGTAACCCAGAAATCATGTTTGAGGGGAAAAACAAAAGGAAAGTGAGGCACTTAATCTCCATTGAGGTAGAAGCAAAAAAGAAAAAAGAGAAAACAGTTGCTAGAAAAAGAGGGTACGGCTCAACAAACACACAAAAATAAGAGTATTTTTTAGCCTTTTTGGCTATTCACACACGCAATTCAAGAGAAGTTTTCTAATGTAGTCACGCTTTGTGTATGTGTAAAAATTTACAAGTAGTAGTATTAAGCAACAAGGCTTGAAGTTGAAGCCAATATTTGCAGAGACATTTGTAATGAAAAAGAGACATGAAACTGTGAACAATAGTGGGGTCTGCTGGTTTGGGGGTTGTAAAGATTCGTTGTGAGGCTATTTAATCTGAGGTGCTACATTAAATTTCGGTGAGCAATAAATGTAGTTATAGTTAGGTGGAGCAGAGATAGAACCAATACCAATGGTTAATAAAACTTCAGTGACAGATAATGACTTTAAAGAGTTTCTGTCGTGTGTGACAGCTGGAGGCTGGAGCTGGCTGCTCTCATTTTAGGTCGAGATCCATTTCAATGTTTTTTCTCTCTCAAAATTTGGATATAATCCAAACTCTAAATCATATGTTTACACGACTAACTGGAATCAAATTCTGATAGAAAAAACTATTTAGATCAGTAAAATCAGATTTAACTTGAGATAAAAGTAGATGTAAAGGAATTTTGAACGGCTTCCCAACTACCTGTTTTATTTTGTTTTTGCAGGCTAATTTAACCAAACTTCCAACTACTCTGTAGACATACTTTAAGATTATGGAACAAAAGTTGGTTTATTGATCTATCAACATAATCTTAAAAGTCTTAAAGCCAAAATCGCACGAAACCAATACCGACTTGGTCAACTCCTTACAGCTTTGGACCAAGGATATATAAAAATTGGACTTGTTCGAGGATTGGAAAAGGGCTTGGTTTTGGAGTTGGGTCCAGTGGGCTTCTTTTCTTGTAAGAGTTGCTTTTGGAATTTGGTTTAATGGGCTTTCTCTTGTTTGGTGAGCTGAAACTCAGTCAACAAACATAAGCAATAAACATTGTATATCGATGAAATGTTTATTTTATAGTTAGTTACTTAATCCTTATTAAAAAGACTACATACAAACAAAAATTAATATAGAAAAAAATCATAAATATGAGTTATGATAAATTAAATGTTTAGAAAAGTTACATATAGAGTTATGAATTCCATATTTTTAGAAACAGAAATTATCTCAATGGCATGTCAACAAAACTTTTTTCTAAGTCTCAATCAAATTAACCAAGTGGGTCTTGGTCTAATGGATTTTTTTTGTAAAGAGGTTATGGGTTCAAGTCTATTTGGTAAGGGTGATTTACGCTTTAAACGTGGTATTATCAACGGCTAGCCCTGGACGCTGGAGAAAACTACGAGTCAAAGATCTAAAACTCTTACAGTATTTCAAAAAAAAAAAAAAGTCTCAATCAAATTAGACTATATGTTTATATTTTAGATAACAAGCAAAAAAACGTGATGCTCTTTGTAGGCAACGTAATAAAGTTCTCAAATAGTGTACGAAATAAATAATACGCCCCTTCGTTTTTTTTATAAGTTGTTTTAGAGGATTTTTTTTGTTTCACAATATAAGTTGTTTTCTAAAACTAAAATAGAAATTAAATTAAAAATTCAAACATACATTTTATTGTCCACAACTTCCAAAACTTACAATTAAAATTAAGTTTGTAAAAGTGACTTTAAAATTTGACCTGAATTCCTTCATATTTACTTTAATTTTTTGTTTTTTTTTTAAATTATTTTTTTTTACTTTCCTTAATTAATTGCTCGCACAAATAATTACATTTTCAGAGAAAATAAAAAGCAAAAAATTTCTTAATAGGTATCCGTTCAAGTAAAAAATTTCTTAA
The DNA here is from genome assembly GCA_900406405.1 of Lepidium africanum. NCBI lineage: Eukaryota > Viridiplantae > Streptophyta > Magnoliopsida > Brassicales > Brassicaceae > Lepidium > Lepidium africanum. The sequence goes on along the minus strand of OVAX01001313.1, from coordinate 5,669 downwards.
TAAAGGTCCATTCAAGCGAACAACTTATAAAAGGAAATGGAGGGAGTATAAAATATAGTTAATATATATGAATACAACATAAGTACATAACATGCAGATCCTAGATGTATTCTATACGTTATGTCATACGAAAAACAATAAAATAGAATAAAAATATAAATAAGTGGTTGGAAGATAAGTGTAATTGATATCTTGGAAGACAATAATTATTGAATAGATACGCATCTACTTGATTGAATATCTCCAAAGAAGTCTTTTGGATTCGTTTACTTTTAAAGTCAACACATATGTACGTGCTCTCTCTGGATAATGAAACCACGAATACTTTTTTGTCTTTCGTGTCCAAAGCTTTTAAATTCACCAATTTCTTCGGTTATGATATTATTGCAATTTCTCTAGTTAGGCCAAAACTGCTATTTTACCCCCATCAACTTAGTCGGTCATTAGCCCCAATTCATTAGTTAGAGATTAGAAAGTTATAACCGACAAATTCCACAAGTTTTAGGTTCAATGATTCTGCTTTTGCTAAAATAAAGTTTTTGATTTTTTGTCATTCGCAATATATGAATAATTCATCAATGCAAAAGGTTGGACTCTGCAATGTTAAAACTTAAATGAGTAACCTTAACATATATGATATTATTATGGGTTTGAAAGTTTGGTTATAGATCAAATTTTTGTTAATTTATAATAAATCTCTAAATACTTAACACTATGATGTGATCGATCCGAAAAAATATATATATTTGCACGAAGATAATAACCTCTCGTGATATACTAGATTTTTTGTGGTTGTAAGGTCTATGTAGATCGAGCCAAGTCGTCAAGTTGGAATTATATTAAGTCATCAGAATAATGTAAGAAGACTCTTTCAAGGTACGGACACGTGACTTGACTTCTTTGAAGACCCATTTAGTCAATTTCGATTTTTTTGAAACTACTAAATAATTCTCGAAGTTTTTTGACAACTTTCTTTTTAATTAGATACACAATATTATTATTATCTTGGAATGCACCGTGAATTACGGTAATGAATTAAACCTAATACAAGGTATTTAATTAAAGTGGAATTACAATTAAGAGTTATTTATGTGAGGGAAATTGAGAGGGCCCGTACTAATATAGATCGATTTTAAGAGCTCTAAATTAGGACTGACCACACACTTCTACTCTCCCTCTTCCCACTTGTCCACGTGAGGACCCCCTTTGCCTTCATTTCTATCAATTATTTATCAATTTTTTACTTTTTGAATTATATATTAGTACTTCAAATTGGGTTTCAATAGTCCTTATAAATTCTGACATAATATTATATAATTAGGATAAAAAATAGAGTGAAATCAATTAAATGAGGAGTACGATCAATTATACAACGTCAATCTTGACCTTGGAATCAGTTGGCTATAGAGACTATGCCCTCTATTATGTGCTCAATAAATGAGTTGACTCATAATAACTCATAAAACCAAATTGACTTGACGACTACCGTTGTTCATACGTTAATTAACATTTTATGTACTAAACTTAAACATAAGAAAGAGTCGATCACCATTTATATTTTGTCTCTTTAAATAAATCTAAATAGTCCAATTGACTTGTCTTTGACTTAGTTTAGCACCATGTGGGAAGTTCAAATCCCGCCAACTCTAGTATAAGCAATTTTGCTATGGATCAGATTTTTATCGATCTAAATTTCACAAAAAAAAAAATTAAAATTAAAATTTTCAACAAAATTTCCGGCGTGTGTTTAGACTTAATTGTAAGATCTTGCAAGGTGTGTTTTATGTGTTTGAAATATCTCCCTTTTTTAGCCACTAATATTCCACCATTTGTTCTATGCTTTTGCCATTTTTTTTTTGTCTTTTACGGACTTAAAATTTTTTTACTATGTTATTTTATTCAAATCCGTTCAATATACTGTCATAAGACATGCAAAGATGATTATAGCTCGTGAATTTTGGGATCAAATTTTAGTTTAAATCATTATAAACAGTTCTCGCGAAGGTTAAATTCTTCCTTGGATTGTACTAATTAACCGTATTTAGTCAATTAGTTAGCAAATTAAAGAGGGTTAAAGTGGAGTTATAGGTGACGTCATGGCGTCTATAAGTCTACATCATCGATGATGACGTGGCGTTTCTATGGATCCCCTGATGGCTAATTAGCCGACGGCGGCTTTCACTTTAACTTATTCTCCTTTTTTTCTTCCCTTCACGCGATTGTTATGGCGCGTGCACATCACTCTCGATTCTTCATGAAAATTACAATGGGTCCCAAATTACAATACATCATTTTTCTAATATTCTTTTCTCAAACATTAATTCTTGTATTTCCAATTTTTGTGCTGTAAAAAGAAAATACTTTTTAGTGTTTAATGTTTGCTATATCGTAAAAAATAATTGGTTGGTTATAATTTATTTTTCTTACATTAAGGGCTCGATTAGAATTGATTTCGTTTTGTTGCTTGGACAAAAAAAATCTTTGTAAAAACTTGAAATTAAATAATTTATATTTTAGTTTGTTTTTTATTCTAAAATATGTTTGATTTAATTTAAATCTCATAGAAAGTATTTTTTGTTTTTCAAAGGAACCAAACAAAAATAATTACTAATTTTGAAGGCTATACTTTTGTTTTGTTATTTTGAAAAGCAAAAAATTTTATATAATACTGAAATTAAACCAGTTATACTCTAGTTTATTTTTTACTCTAAACTATGATTTGTTTAATTTTAATCTTTTACAAAGATTTTTGTTTTTCAAAACAACAAATCAAAAGCAATTCCAAATTAAACCCTAATTTTATCATGAAAAAAATATAATTTTACATATCCACCCAATTTAGGAATTTCTTATATGTTGTCTAAACGAAATTCAATTCTAAAAATTTTCATAATCAGTATAATATTATTAAAATATAGACTATAAATTTAGTTTTATGGATCCTGATAAAAAAAAATTATCAATCAAAGATCCACTTGTCTTCCCGACAGTACATATTTTTGTTTTGTTTTGTTTTTTATATATGTTGGTCCAAACTATATAAATTCTATTCATTTTTGTGTTGGTCCATATATGAATATAGACAGGCGTGAACAAAACGCGCCGTCGGCTATGATGAAATAAGAACTCAAAGCCATTAAATTGTTTTTGTTTGCTTTTTCTCTCTTTCTTTCCTTGGCTGTAACTTCTCTCCTTTGCCATTAAATTTCCCCTTACCTTCCTAAAAAGTTATATCAAACCTCATTATATATATTTTAAAATTGATCTCACAAACAAAGAAGAAAGAGCTCACTCAAACTTTCTCCTTCACAAAGAAAAAATGGAGTCATCGTCACCGTTACTCACGAGAGACTCATCTCCAACAAAAAAACCATCAAAGCAAAAGAGAAAATCAACAACTTCAAACAAACCAATCAAAGTTCGTTACATATCAAATCCTATGCGAGTCGAAACTTGTGCTTCTAAGTTCAGAGAACTCGTTCAAGAGCTCACTGGTCAAGACGCTGCTGACTTGCCTCCATCTCCAACTACTTTCACCGATGCAGATCAAGACCATAACCACCAACAGTTGTCGGAGGATCCTGCACCGTTAGATGGAAAGATCCGTGAGTATTATTCACCGTTGGATGAAGATATGTTTAATGTTCCTCAAATGTCGGCAGGTCTTTCTGGTTTGTTTTCGTCTGGTTTTTATAATGTCAATGCTTTAGGAAGCATTGGTTCTCTTTAAGAATCTGATAATCTTATGTATATTTCTATTAAAAATGTTTTTAAGTCACTGATCGACAAGAAGAGTACTTCATCTATAGTTTTAGGGTTTTTATCGAAACCTATATATGAATATATATCACTCATATATTTGCTTTTGTAAGTAAATATAGCAAATCGTGATCATCTCTCAAGGGAGAAGAATCTTTCATTTGTTTGTTTTATTTTATAATTATTATTAAATCTTTTCTAGATGGGTTTGTTTGTGTGTTAAAGAAAATTCACATCTCTATAGTATCTAGTTTGGTGATAATAATCTATGTTCACATCAATATAATATAGTTTGGTGATAATAATTTGTGATAGGTTTGATAAACGATGTATTAAATGGTCATTAATGAGAGGAAAAAAATCTAAATATAGATGATTATGTTATCACGGATTTTAATAGAACATCTGGATAGATGTATGATGTATTATTTATTTTTTCGATTTTTTCGATTTTTTTGGATGACCCCATATATGTATAATAGTACTAAACAATAATACATTTCCTTTTTTGTATTTTTTAGAATTATACAATGATTTTCTTGTATTTAATTTATAAAATGCAAAGCGAATATCATTTTAATCGGGTATATGTTAAAACAATACTTACACATTAAGAAATTAATTACATTTAAAACCAAAAAAAAAACCAAAAAAATAAATTAATTACATTAAAAACCAAAAAAATTATTTGTTCTGCCTAGTCACATAACAAAAATGATTTGGAAGTATCGCTGTATTAATTTTCTTTGTTCATTTTTTATCTCTTAGTTTAGATATTTTTTATTTTTCATACTGTTGTGTGTTTTCGTGTATTCTATAGTTTATTTCTCTTTTTCCGCTTGTTGTTTATTTAATTCCGTCAAAATACGAATAAAGATCTCATATTCATACAAAGAAAGTAAAAGATTACATCATGCCTTCAACTTTTATTATTAGTTGAATGCCATTTGTAAATTGTAAACATGGTTACACAGAGTCAAACCTACAGAAAATTTTCATTAAGTTTTTTGTTTCGATTCATGAGATAAGACATTTAGAATCCAAACCATAGTTGTAAACAAATGTTTCATCATTCGCTTAAACAATATTATCGTTTTGAGTTTAATTTGACCAAAAATATTTATATGACTAATGTTTTGACGCTTGCTTCGCACGCCCAATAAAACCGACTCGTTCAATTTGTCAACAAGAATTGACACATTAATATATACTCTATATTATATAATTGCAGTTCTACGTCTTTAAATTGTCATTATCTAATCATATCTTATCACTGGTTTAAAAAAACCAATTTGGCATCGAATTCATTACCTTATAGTCAATAAAAGAATATGGATCAACCAATAACAGATAGAAAAGTACCCATCTAACTACTAATTATTCAAACTAACATGAATCCAACATTTTCTATAAATATATGTCAACACATGTTTTATTGGTCCGTAGATGAGGTGAGATAATCTATCTAGTAATTTCTTTTTGTCGAATAACTGTGAATAGTTATGTGGACAAATCATTTTTAACGCCCGTTTCAGAAATTTTAAAAAATACTTTTTTGACATGTTTTTTTTAAAAAAATGTCTCTAATTTTCAAAAAAATGATTGATTTTTTAAAAAAACATGTCAAAAAAGTATTTTTGAAATTTTCCTATGAGTAATTCCTTAGAGCATCTCCAATCGGACGGCATAAACGCTGATTTGCCGTCCAGTGAAGTCCAAAGCCACGGCAACGGTAACGGGAAATGCCAAATTTTGGTGTTCGGTGAACAGTACCGCACCAAATTTGGTGCGGTACTGTTCACCGAACACCAAACGGCAAATCGTGAAGGTGGCGGGGAGGAGAGGAAGAAGAGGAAGAAAAGAGAAAGAAGAGAGGAAGAAGAGAAGAGGAGAAGAGAAGAAGAGAAGAG
>OVAX01001312.1:0-48319 GCA_900406405.1 Lepidium africanum | reverse complement strand
CTTGAGCTTGTTCACGACTTTCTAGGATATCATGCTCCCATAACTATCTGAGTCTATGATGAGATCGCACAGACGGTTAACACAGGTTTTGTTCACTGTCCTGCATCACCTCTGCATTACATTTTATGAAAGTTAAATGTTGGAGAGACAATGATCCTTAATACGTCTTCACTTCCCTTTATGTAATTGTGATTTTGCAATTGATTTAGGATTCAACTCATTCAAGCATCTCTCTGAATCCGCAAGACCCTAGTGATTAGTATGCTTGTTAGTCTTGATTTTGCAAATGATCATCTCTGATAAGCATTTTTGTATTTTGTGTTTGATTATAAGCTATCGATCTTTTCTATGGTTATTGTTTTAGAATTGAACAAAACATTATGTTGGCAAGGAAGGCAAGTGTCTAACATCATCAACATCATCAAGGCAAGTGTTTATTTTATTTATTCAAATAAAATAAAAACATTACACACGAATCAAACGAGACCGAGCCACACCAGCTACGTCATCATCAAAAAACATACTAATCTCCTGTGGAACTGAATCGAATAAATATAAACCTAAATGTAAGGAAAACGCATAGTTCGTCAAACTGTCTGCAAGACTGTTGGTTTTCCTATACACATAATAAATTTGGACTGTCTAGTCTTTTGTTAAAAAGTCATGACACAAATATACCAAAAAGAACATATAATAAAGAAAATACTAAAAATAAATAATGGTTTTAGTATATGAACTTACATTTTAACATATAATAAAAAAAATACTAAAAATAAATAAGACAAAATACATCCATGTATAGGATTAACGTTCATATAATGTATGTTAAATTTTAGTATATGAACCTTGCATTTTTTTAGATAAAATGTGAATTTATAACCAGGGAATCTTATATAAATTTTTTTTCGTTGGGAGACCACGTCTAGTAGCTCGATTCTCCCTAACCCGTAAGCGGTTTATGGGCTGTAGCGAACCCGTCGGTCAACTCCAGTCCAACAGTCTTTTTCTTAAGGAAGACAACGGCCAGTAGCTTCGATCTTTCCCGAGACTCTTTCATATGGAAGACAACTTCCAGTCGATTCGATCTTTCCTTACACTCAAATCTATGGAAGACAACGTCCAGTAGATTTGATCCTTCCATATTCCAATTCTAAGAGATTCATATGGAAGACAATGTCTAGTAGATTCGATCCTTCAATTTTCCAATTTTAAGAGATTCATATAGAAGACAACGTCCAATAGATTCGATTCTTCCATAAACTCTTTTCTTTCACATATTTTATTCACTTTTTTTAATATTATTCTTTCCAATTAATACACTCAATAACAAATGGAACCTCTCTCAATCAAGCAACACACTCTTTTAGTTTAAATTTCTTGAACCAATGACTCTACTCGGATAGAAGTCAAGGTGAGATACTTAAGAATATGTTACTTAAAAGAGTTAAGTTCCAACTTTCTAGTTGTGTCCAAGACTATTCGTCTACACAACATTTGGTTAATAGATCATCAAGATCCTTTTCAAACCTTACAAACACTAGTGATATCACTTCCGGCTTTAACCAAGCTGTGTAACACTTTACGTTGCATACAAATATGCTTTTCATATTCTATTGCAAAGCTTGTTTAATGAAACAGCAATTACAACTAGACAATGACACCTCACATAAATAGAAATACAGAATATTCCTATCAATTAGATATCAAAACATATAATTTCAACCAATCAGTTTCTTGGCCAAAAGCTAGTTTCTTGACCAAAAACAAAAAATAGCTTCTTAACCAAAAACTTTGTGTGAAAGATACACGCTTTAATTTCAATAGACTCAACAATAATATTCTCTAGATTTGATCCCATTATCAAAGTGGATATAGTTTGTCTTTAAGAGTCAAGCATCGGATAACAATTACCACTAGAAATATATTCCACAAATATAGCTTATATGGTTTAGAACTAAATGAATATTTTTTGAATTAAACATACTTACAATGTTTCAAAATCATGAGATTCAAAATGATCACAAACTTCAGAGAAGTTAAATTAAAACCAAACATCTGAACAGCAGCAACATAACCAATGAATAAACAACATAACTAAAGATGTTAAGAGCATCTTCTAATACATGTTCTTAACAAGAATTGAGTTTAGCCACAGAATACTGACTACAATCCTCAGTTCTACTTAACTTTCATTCTATAAGCAATTGGCATAATCATATACTGAGCTAATCAAAGAGAACATCTCCAATTCACATAAACCAATCTTATAAAGGAACCTATTTCGTGATTAACTTTTACTTATTTAAGGTTTCTCTTTATCATAAACAAACACACGCTTCTCCAAGAATTACTAGAAGAACCAAAATCTAACAGTTTTGATTCACAAATACTTACACAAGACTAATCACAGATAAGCAAATATTCACAACCCATAAGACTTAGAAGACACACGCATCTCCAAGATCTGAAGCAGATCCTTTCAAAATTAGACTCAAATCTAAATTTTTTTTTACTTCTGATTCTTTTTTTTCCTAATCAAAAGATCCTTTAGATATGATGATACTAGAATATCCAGATTATAAATTCTTCTCAAACAAAATACGTCAAAGAATTCAAAAATCCTTATGTTCTAAAGGAGCAAAGAATCAAAATTAGAACCAATGGAGTTACTTACCTTAACAATGTTAAGACACGGACACAACCCCCATAGTTGATCCATACGGCTAGGCTTTAGAAGTTTCTTGGCTTACATAATCGCTTTTGTCTCTTCACGAAGCAAGTCCTTGAACCGGATTTTCTTAAACTATTCTTTGCCCGCCACAAAATGATTGTACCGTCGTTCCATTGATCTTTATGATAGATGGTGTTTTTATCGGTTTTTAACCCTTGTTTTCCATGGTTTTATTGAGTCAAAGTGTGTGTTTTAGTNTTTAACCCTTGTTTTCCATGGTTTTATTGAGTCAAAGTGTGTGTTTTAGTGTCTTTTAGTCTGTTTTAGAGTCTTTTCAGGTCATAGGTCACATTTGGAGAAGATGAGCTGTTTTGAATGAAAACGAGCATATGGAGATGCAAAATCTGTAGAACGTCAGAAACCACGTGATTTAGCTTTCATTTGGAGGTGGTTTGAGGGCAATCGGACAAGCGTTAAGAAGATATGACGATTTTACCGAAACCATGTCATTCTGGCCGAGACCAGACGCCACCAAAAGATGCGCTTGACCTGAGGATCCACCTGCTAAAATCATGATCGATCGTTCTACCCCTTGATCGATCGATCATCGAAGTTTCGCGAGGAAACCAGATTTTCCTTATTTTGAACCAGATGCGTTTTTAGCCTATTTAAATAAATTTCTGAGAACTTTTAGGGCATCCTATCATTACTTTTTCATCAGCCACTTTAGTTTTGCTCTTGTAACCTTTGGAGAGAAGATCTCATCCTCCACAACACCATTGGAGAAGATTTCTAAACTTTTTACTATATTAATTCAGTTTAGTTATGTTTATCTATTCTTATTATTTGTTTGTTATTTCTGCTACGCTTGAGTAGTTTACCAATCAGGTTTAGAGATTTCTAGGGATTTAGGGATTCAATGAATTAGGAATAAATAGGGCTCGATGTTATGTGTTCTCCGTCTATTGTTGTGATTAATGTTAGGTTAGCCTGGCCACCTAGTCTATGATCTTAGGTTGTTTAACTCTCCAAAAGCTTGTTAGATGCCTGAACTAGCTTAGATGAGCAACTAGTCCATAACCAACGACAGTTGATGTTAAGGCTAGTTGTGGACCTATCAGACCTAATCGATAAAGCATGTTTACATCTCTAGTGCCAACGACAGTTAGGATTTTTAGTTTGTTAGACATAGTAGTTGATACCATGACAGTGGGTTTGCTAGAATTTTATGTCTGAGTCGAGAATTGGTTGAATGAATACCCTGAATAGTTTCCTGAATTGATTTTCTGTCTCCCGATGAATTCTCAATGTCTGATGCTTTTATTTATCTATTTTTATATCGTTTATTGCTTTGTTTCATTTCCATCTTTATTTGATTTATCTTAGCTTAAATATTGTCTAGAGATTGATAGTGTAACCATTGGTCTTCGTGGATTTGATCCTTAAGTGCTACATCGATATGATATGCACGAGAGGTTAAATTGGTATAATTAACCTTGTATCACTTTATTACTCCCATATTCTTCAGTCTTATCTTCAACTTCCTTATCTTCTCAAAAGCTCCAATGTTTTTTTTTTTAATCGCTCAAGATTGTTGGAGACAAAACAGAGAGAAACGAAGAACAGATTAGAAAACTAGAACAAGAAGAACTCAAGATTGCAGAGTTGTGGCTAAGCCACTGCACTTGAGCGATTAGTCCACCACTCTGTACAAGATTTAGAGGTGGAATCACTCCAGCGTTCCTCTGCCCTCTACACTTTATGTACTTAAAGAGTGAGGTGAAATAACTCAAAGAAAAACGATGAGGAAGAACAGATATCACGTTGAAGGAAAAAGGATCAATACATATTCTAGAGAATAATTGATTTTATGTGTTAGCTCATCTTCAAAATCATTTCTTTCCTTTCGTTATTATCTCTCTATCTGCCCTTTTTCTCTGTGTAATCTCCTTTATAAACATGAAGAGGAAGATCGTAAAGAACAATTCTCTTTGGGTCATTAATTGATCTGTCTTTTAAAAAAAGCTTTAATAAATCTGGCCCAATTTATTCAAACATTCCAACATAAGATAGAAGAAGCAAGACATTTATGTCAACCTCGATTAACAAAGATTCCATAACATATATATAAAACCCCAGAACCAAATAAAGATGATAATGTTGAAACTTGTAGACATAAAAAATGACTATATACTTCTACTTTAGCAATTAACAAGGAGTCTGGAGACCATACCTTGCCGAATAAGGTAAAATCTTGGGCGATCGATCCACTTCTTGAGGGTTTTTTTGATCCAATGAAATAGTTATCAAGAATAATAACCTGAAGAATAAATTGTAACATTCAAAGTTGATCAAATTGACAACAAAAAACTTTCTACCTGATATGGCTTTTGAGAAAAAAGTACAAGTCAAAGCCAAAGACTACTAACGACTTGAGTTAAAGTAGGAGTTGCACATCTCTCCCTAAGCTTTACGGCACCTGAGTAGCTCAAGCAGGTTTCATGCATGAGTCTACAAAGAAATCAAAACAGATCACCATTTACAAATATTTATCAGCCTCCCAAAAATTAGCAATCTCCATTCCGTCCATATGACATGAAAAATATTTAGATTTCAATGGGGCTGGGGTTTTGGAACCGAGTAGAACAAGATTTAGAGTAGAAGACGTAAACCAAATATTCATGGTTGCATGATTCTCCAGCTCTGCGCTTTTTCGGAAGGCTTCATCTCAGGAAAACGGTAATTAATTTACTAGACACGTTGTGGCATCAATAAGTACATTAAACTCACGACTTACAGAGATGAGATGAATATGGAAGACGAAACATTTGAGGAAAAGAAACTTTGGAAGAAGAAGCTGAAGCGATATTCTAATCGGATGTAATACAATGATGCATGATGACTTGGATTTGGATTGAGTAAGCAATCTGATTGGTTCTTGTAGGTAAGGTGTCATCTCTCCAAAAAAAATGATGTGAAAGACATCATCTCTTTTATATATACTAGGTGATTTTCTTGCACATACGTGCAGATATAAATAATTTTAATTATTTAATTTTAAAATTTTATAATTTTATATATTGTGTATCAAGTTTTTAATAATCGATACTACATAAAAACACTAAAGATAAACTAATATGATATGTGAAAAATAAATTTTTATAAACAAAACTATTTAATTAACCATCTCAATTGATTTGAGTAATCTTTATAGTCTCATATTTTTTACCCTCATAAATTCATGTCCTCTAAAAATATATTAAAAATTAAATGATTAGCACGTGTTGGTTGAATAGACTCATGAATATTTTGTTCATCCACTTATAAAACATTATTTATATTATCAGTTTATCTTTCTATCAAAATTTTTTTCTTTACTATAATATGTTTCTCCAACATTATTACCATGTTGTTTTGGAATAAAATTAAAAATTTTGTAAATCAACATACTATAATACGTATTATTTTAGTTTACCCACAATTTTAAACAAACCTCTTCGTAGACCAAAACTATTTCAATTGATTTTGAATGATCCTTATAATCTTTAAAATTTTCACTCTGATTTTATATCAATCTAATACTGGATTAAGTTCTATGATAAAAATAAATTGAGTAAGTAAGTTCTTACCGGTCAACACGAAAAAGAAATAAAAAAATTAAACAAAGGATTCTCTCAAAAAAAATATACTACAAATTGAATGAATGTTTGTGGTGAATGAAAAATTTATGTTTGCTTTATATAGCAAATAATATAATATTCCAATAGAAATATGAATTATTAATGATTATGATAACAATTAAAAATATGTATTCATCTTTATCGTATAAAATTTAAATAATTGAAAAAAGTATCAAATTAAAACAAAATTTTTTTAATCTAATTCTGATGATTTTAAAACTCAAGAAAAAATTATATATATTTTAAATTAATATATTAATTTAAAATAAAAAATTAAATTAAAACTAATATAAAAATTATAATTAATTTATGTAATTATCTGTATTATAAAAATAAGATAAATTATGTTTTATAATATCTTAGAAATCTATGTTATTATTTTCATATTAAAATAAGCTAAATTAACTAATATTAGATTAAATTAATTTTAATGTTAAGAGTAACTTTGTAATTTATTATTAGGGCGACTATATAATTAACCACGTTAAAATTAAACATGGTGGTGACACATAAGTTTTTTATAAAATTCATTTCTCTTATAATATATAAGATGAGAAGATATCATATATATGTGTATTTTTTGTCTACATATATATTATATTAATTTCTAAAGCTAAGAATCATGCGTAGAATTTACAAAGGTACAAGATTTAGCTATTTACCTTCCTATTAATGTTTCTAGGGATCTTGTGAAAAGCAAAACTGGTGACAAACTCTTCTAGGTACTACAAGAAAGCTAGTCAATTTTCACGCTTTGTCACCATCTTCAAAATTTCTACACAATCAGTAGTATGCTGAACTTCTGAAATCTCTAGAGTTAAAATTGACTATATTATCCATAGGACCGCTTCAAATTCTTAAAATTTATTTTAAAGTCCTAAAAAAAATTGATCGGACCAAATAAATAACTAAATAAGGGGCCAAAAGTTTAAAGAAATGCTAGTCTATTTCTAACCGAAACGAACCGAACCTGAAGTGTTTTGGTTCGGTTTGGTTACTATCAAAGGTTTTAAGAAAGAAGCTTTTAAGGGATAAAGAGTGAAGAAGAAAGCCAATACTTGAGTGCGCGGGAATGGGGATTTTGGGTCTTCCTTGTGCCTCCATTCGTGTCTCTCGTTCGATTCTCTTTCTTTCACCCATTCGCCTTAGAACCACCGCTGTTTCTTTCTGTTCGACGACGGATTTTGCCGATTCCATTGCCAAGGATGATTCGAAACGCGTAATTCGCTCATCTCTTTGTTCTTTGATCAATTCGATTAGGGTTTTAGGGTTTTCAATTTTCCAACTATATCTATTCTTTCAGGGTCCTCTCAAGCCTGGGCTTTACCTCGTCGGAACTCCCATCGGAAATCTCGAAGATATCACTTTACGGTACTCATTTTTAAGCTTGCATTTTTGGAAATTTGTTGTGAATGAGTGAATTTTAGTCTCGTAAATCCTTACAAATGGGTTAATTTCTATTGATTTTGTTTTCATCTTCCTCAATTGTGTTTCTTTTTTGGTGTTTTGGTTAGTGCTATTCGTGTATTGAGATCGGCAGATGTGATACTCTCTGAGGACACTAGACACTCTGGAAAGTTGCTTCAGTATTACAATATTAAAGCTCAGCTTGTAAGTTTTTTGTTTTTTCTATAAATGCATTAGTCTCTCAATATGCTAGACTTTGTTTTATCATGTGATGTTTTGAATTTATGAGGTTTAGGTTTTTAGCTTAGTTATCACAAGTTCAATGAGGCGCAGAGAGAGCAAGCGGTGTTGGCACGATTGAAACAGGGAGAGATTGTTGCACTTATCAGTGATGCAGGCACACCAGGAATTAGTGATCCTGGGACTCAACTTGTGAGTTTAGAAACAGTTTACATTGCTTCCTTTTCTCTTTATATAGTTTCTCCCAATGAGCTTTTTTGATCCAACAGTTTGTTTTAATCAGTTGGGATTGAACTAAGGTTCCAGTTTTCTAGTCTGAATATGTTCTGTAGTCACTAAAGCAACTCCTTTCATCTTTTCTCAGGCTAAAATATGCGCGAAAGAAAATATAGATGTCGTTCCAATCCCTGGGGCTTGTGCTGTAGTTGCTGCTCTTTCTGCCTCTGGTTTGGACACAGATGAATTCACTTTTGGTACATTCCTCAATATTACCTTTTTGTGTTCTCTCAAAAATCTCAGTCAAGTTGCTGCATACCTGGCAGTATATAAAGTTTTTAATTTCCGAACAATTTGATTGTTTGCAGTTGGATTTCTTCCTAAGCATTCTGGAACAAGGAAGGAGAGGCTGATGGTTTCATCAAATGAGACAAGGACACAAATCTTTTATGTTCCCCCTCATAAGTTGTCACAGTTTCTTGAAGAAACCACTCCTTTCTTTGGTGAATCAAGGTTAATTACATATCTCTTTGGATGTATTGAGCAAGCTATCTTAGCATCTGCCGAAATGATATCATGCACATCCACCTCATTTTCTTTGTTTTTCACTGTTTCTTATTATTAAAACCGAAAAAATTATACCCTTCTCAACGCAATTATCGATCGCCAAGAAAGTGATGTCATATCCTTTTATCATCTAGTGTTAGGAGTAGTCTTATGTCTGGTCCTGAGATGTAATTTATGTGGTGCAGGCAATGTGTAATAGCTCGAGAAATTACAAAGCTGCATGAAGAGGTAACATCCTTTATCACTCCATATACGACGTGCAAGCATACATAGACGATTTATGATAAACCCATTGATTAAAGATGTTCTCCTTCTGAAGTTTTGGAGAGGTTCACTTGGTGAAGCTAAGCAAGAGTTTCACATTCGCCAACCGAAAGGAGAAATCACGCTTTTGATAGAAGGAAAGGAAGAAACTAAAGCTGAAAATCCAACAGAGTCTCAACTTGAAGAAGAGTTAAGAGGGCTGATCTCTGGTGGACATAGCCTTTCCTCGGTAACCATTTTGATATAACAACTCCCCCTTTTTGGAAACTAAGCTTAAATTCAACATTACACTAGGATTCAGAGTATAGACAATCACATGTTCAGTTCCTAAAGATGTATATATAACTTAGTAATTCTGGATCTATCAGGCAGTGAAAATAGTGGCTGAAAGAACATCAATGAGAAGGAAAGAGGTATATTCACTGGCATTGAATAGATTCGGGAAGCAGATTCAAGTAGAAGATGATGTTAAAGAGTAAATGAGAGGAACATTGCTAATATAAAGACTTTGCTATAGAGTTACTTGTGTCATGTTATAATACTGTTGGCTCAAATTTGGTTATATTGTGATTTTAAAGCCCTTGAGCTTTGGATTTTGATTTAGTGGTTTCATGTAAGAGTTGTTTTAGTATTTACTTGTTTAGGTTTTTAGTACTCAACAGATTAAGGGGTATATTCAAAGTAGAATTTTAGATGATTTTAGGGTTTTTTCTAAAATCACGTGTTATTTAACTAAATCACTTACCAAATTACTTGTTTTTCAACTTATATAAAATCACTCAAAATAATTCAAAAGTGCATGTTATTAAATGAATGATTTATCAAAATCATATAAAATATGTTGTTATTCAAAATATAAGAATCTTTTTCAAAATAACTAGTTTATCTGATTTTGAGAGATTTTGATTACTTTTTTAGTTCAAAAAATAAAACTCAAAAACCCACATAGTGTGATTTCAAAAACAAAATAACCAAAAAACGTTGAGAGACTCCATCGATCTTAGAGATCAATACATTTCACGAGTAGCTTCTTTACTTGGACTCACGATGGAAATAGCTTATTCCTTGTTTATGAGTGGGTTCAATAATCATCTCACCTTCTCTATGATTTTGGCTCAGTTCTACAATTCAATTTATTTGTTCTCAATGCTGCTTTCCATCTGATTCTTCAGATTATAATCACCTCTGTCAGCACTTTTCATTCTTAGCTATCAAGTACACTTGTTTCTATATTAGTTCTGCATCGTTTGTTAAAACCTAGAACCTTCTTCTTGGGATAACATTCTTTGTTGGCTTCCCTCTACTACTTCAACTTCATTAGTTCGTTGTACTGCTCTACTTATTTTTTTGATAAACTTGTGCTGCTCCACGTATGGGATGGCAAGCTTGTGTATATGAAGTTTAAAGAGGAAGAAATCGTAGACTTCGTTATGAGATCACTCTCTCTCACTTTACTGTCAATAGATATTCCTCCAAATAGTTCGAAACAAGGCTATTGCTCTCTCAAATCTGTGTTATAAAAATGGTGAGGCTCTCTGCATTATTTGGAATCCCTAATTCTCTCTAGCTAGTTTCATTACAATATGTTTTGTAATGGCTATCTCCCTCTATCATTGTTACATTTTAATTTATTTCAAAACAACCTTTTTCACAAAAAAGAGGAAGTGAATAAATGGTAGGTGTACGTATGTTATGTGTATGTCTCTTCAATTCAAAGGAAAAAGTTCTTCATCTCTGTATTAACATTTGAAGGACAAAATATATATAAAAAAACAAATTTTTTCTGATTATGAGTTAGCTTAAAGCCTAACATCTTCTTTGGAAAAACATACCAATTGCTACGTTTTGAAATCGACATATTTTGACAGCTCGTGATTTAGCAAGGACTACAAAGAACATGGAGAACCACTGTTTATTGTAGACAACCTCATCTTATAACAAACAATAACTTTAAATTGTGGTTAATTTTTTTTTTTTTTTTTCACGTGAGTAACTGTAGTCAAGTATATTTTAAGCCCCTTAATGCTAAACATAAATCACATAGAATCTCACATAAATCTCTTAAAATCACTATATAATTGTTTTTACAAAAAAATAAAAAATCAACTTAAATCATCCTAAATACCCTAAAAACTCATTTAAATCACTCCAAATCTATCAAAATCTAAATTCTATTAAATCTTCTAAAATTATGATTTGAGTACACCCCCTAAAATTTTGTTTCACTCAACGTACGTTGATATGGGCCTCTCTGTTTTGTCGATAAAGAATATTGAGCTTTTAAGAAACGAACTCATATATATTTATAGAGTTGTTCGTATAAATTTAAGCCCATAACCAAAATCCAGATTTTATTTATTTGTAGTATTTTTTTGAGAAAATTCCATAAAACTCACTAAATATATAGCTTAGTATCGGTAATCTGCATAATTTGTTTTTGTTTTTTGTTACACATATAGATAATGTTAGTTTTGAGACCATCATAGTTATATTTGTGTTCTACACTTGTGATTTACATGTGGACTACACATAAACATTACCATAATTCGAACTACCTTTAAATTTATTTAACGAAGGAAAATCGAATTATATTATGAAAAAGATTAATAAGAACCTGAATTAAATTATGAAAATACTTAATAAGAAATTATTCTATGCATATAGATAAGAATTAAATTATTGAGGGAGAATGGCAGCGAATAAGGTTTTGGGAGACGACGGGAACGATCGTGATGATACCATGATGGAGGTCGGAGATAGAGGGTCTCCGCCAGGAGATCCACCGGATAAGTCGGGATCATGGAGAGGGATATTCATGAGTATCAAAACAGTTGTGATGTCATGTCTTAAATGGATCATTAACAATGGAAGGGAAACTCTGTTTGGGAAAGATAAATAGTTATCACAAGAGAGTTTAATTAGTTGATATCTCGACACATCCTATACCTACGGATGTACTTAATCCTCATGTAAAGGACTTTTGGCAACATGAAAGGGGCTGGGATTTTTCCAGAATTTCACCATATGTGACGAACTCGACTATTTTGTGTCTTAATGCTTTCGTCGTTGATGCTGTTACAGGAGCTAAAGATCGAGCTTCTTGGGGTCCGAGTGGTGATAGTAATTTCGCTGTAAGCAATGCCTACCACCTTCTGAATGTTCAGTCTGAAGTTTGCCTTAACATGAACAATTTCTTTGATAGAATATGGAAAATTCATATTTGGAGCGTGTGCGGCTGTTTCTTTGGTCAGGTATACACCAAGTCTTGATGACAAATGCTGAACGAGAGAGAAGACACCTTTGTACTTCTGCAGTTTGTCAAGTTTACAAAGCAGGGATTGAAACAATACTTCATATATTGAGAGACTGTGGCGCAATGCACGGTATTTGACTTCGTATAGTCCCACCAAGAAAACGGGCCTTATTCTTTACTCAAGTCTCTTCTTGAATGGTTTTTTGCAAGCTTGGGTGATGACAGCCGAGTTGTAATGTTCCGTGGAACACAATGTTTGCCATGACATGTTGGTGGGCATGGAAGTGGTGTTGTGACAATGTATTTGGAAACAAACACTATTGGCGGGATCGGGTTCAATATGTGAAGAATGTTGCAAGTGAGGTTTATCATGGCTTTTTGTAGGCTGGACTGGATCATAGTGTGGGAGTCAAGCAGAGTGTACGACGTAGCGTAAGGTGGATTGCTCCATTAAAAGGGTGGTTTAAGCTTAATACTGATGGAGCCTCCAAGAGACTTTCAAACCTTGCTGCAACTGGAGGTGTGGTACGAAATCACAAGGGTGAATGGTGCCGTGGCTTTGCTTTAAATATTGGCATTTGCTCTGCACCCTTAGCTGAGCTTTGGGGAGTCTACTATGGTCTCTACATTGCTTGAAATGTGGGAATAACTCGTCTTGATGTCAAGGTTGATTCAAAGATGGTGGTGGATTTTTTAACGAAAAAGATTCCGGATTATCATTCCCTTTTATTCTTAATACAAGTGTGTTATGGGCTTATCTCAAATGACTGAATTGTCCGTTCCTTTGATCTGTATGGATTAGCTAACTATGCATAATTTTGTTATTGGTTCGGATTATATTGGTTCGATTGTTTGTGATGAGTCACGGGATGTTGATCATGTTCTAAGGTTTTGAACATGATTTTTATATTTTGAATAAAGTTTTGGAGGGCTTTTCCTCTTTTTGCAAACTAAAAAAAAAAAGAATTAAATTATTGATATATATTATATTTTGTTAAATCAGAAACACACAAAACACGTAATGTCATCTCGTCTGGATAAAACATGCACCGACGTAAACGGAACGGAGATCTAGCGGCGCTTGCTTTGGTCTTAAATTTTTCAATAGAGTGACAAACGGCGCTTAAACGGCATCTCACTCCTCGTCATTAACAAATCTAATATAATCAAAAGTTTCACTGTCACTGCAGTGCGCATCTTTTTTAAATTTATTAATTATCTTTATAATCTGAATCCCTAATCATTTTAAACCCAATTTTAAATATTCGACGACCACATGTCAATTTATATTTACGCTACCACTTTTTGTCATCCACTGACAATTATTTTCCATTATCAAAAGATAATAATTTTTAAAATTGCATAACTCGAATATAATTCTAATGCTTGTGGGATATGTATGGTTGAAGAATAAGCAATATATAGGTAATAATTATTTGTGTTACAAAAAAGGGTTATAATATACTAACATTTTTATTTTATAATATTTGATTTAATTCAATTATATATGATAACAAGATTTTTATTTGATTTTATGGCGTTAAATAATGATAGTAAATTAGTGTTGATTGTTATTTATAGATAATAATTATATACACAAAGATTGATACGTAAAAGGATGCTTTAAACATTAAAGTAAAAGTAAACAACAACTATTAAGTCATTAGAAAACTTAAATTTCGTTATACTCAAGTATGATAATGACACCCATTTCAATATTTTTTATAATTGTAGTGATCATATATATGTAACAAATCGTAGGTAGATACAAAATTGTAAAACGAAATTGACCTCTTCTCAGTCTAATAGTTTATATATCTAAGTTTATAATTGTGATATTTGGAGTTTATAGTCATCTCACTGCAAATAGACATTAAAAAATAAGAGATTCATGAGTAAACTATGAATTGATTTTGTTCATCTAATTATTGGAAACAAAAACAAACATTTGTAAAATGAAATGAAAGAAAGAGAAGATGATGGGCACATGTTCATAATCCTCGTGGAAGCTAAGTTTTAATCATTTTGTATGGAGGTTGAGTGATTCCAAAGGATATTGTCGTGCACGACTCAAAAACACCAAACTAAAAGAAAAATATTTTGTTGATTAACAATATTTATTAACGATTAACTTAGGGATTCAATGAATAATTAGTTCTGAATGTTTTTCTTAAATATAGATCTTGTTAATTTACTGTAATCATACATATTTTTCTAGTGATAAAAAAAAGTCTGAATTTCTATATAAATTTTGGAAAATTAGTATAGATTTAGACATACAATATTTGTCTTTTAGTAGTTCAAAAGAGTGATCATAAATGTATAATGAGTTAATTAAGATAAAATAAAATAAAAAGTGTAAATCTAGATCAAAATCACATGCAATGGAGCCCAGCAAAAACCCAGCACCGTGTTGCTTCTTCTTGTTGTAGTCGTTTTCGCACATGTTTCTATGTTTTGGTTCTCATAAAGCAATTCATAGTTTCAACTTCAACATCATTTAATATCTCATCCACTTTAAAACTAATTAGTCGGTGAAGTCTATTGCCAATATACTTTGGTTTTTTAGTCTGTTCATACTTAAAATTTTTTGTTCGGACTGTCCTGTTATTCTAAAGTTCAAACAAAAAAAAAAAAACACTCAAATTCTTAAAAGTTAAAATTGTCTACATATACCTCAATGGTTTGATTAGTTTGATTATCTCTGCTGTTTTTACCATCGTGTAAAGATATACATTGTTCCGCACTGTATTGTAAGAGATTTAGAGATAAAATAATTGATTATCAATTTAAATTTAATTTTTTTAGATTGTGTATTTTATCAAATGGTTAATTAAGTGCTAATATTATCCACTTTTTCTTTATAGAGTTGCATTTGTTTCCTATTATATTGTTAGAAATTTAAAGAATTGACTATAGATTTAGTTTTGTGGAACTCTAAAATTATATTTATTGAGTGCAAGAATCCTAAGAAAAGCCTGTACCAAAAGGTCATTCTCATAAGTATACTGTCTCAAGGTCTTCTCAACCAATTACCTGTTGAAATATTTCGTAAACAAAGAGTTATGTTTACTTCCAATAGACCATTCCTATACTGATCACAAAGACATTACAAAAATGGCAAACTTAATATCTTACACAAACTGACAAAACATTAACTCTATGAATTACTTAATATACTGATTAAATTATTATGTTTAACTAATTTACATATAAAAACATCAAATTCATTTGGTTCGGTGGATCGTGATGTTTATATTGATTTTAAATTATACAATAAATCAATATAGTTGGTATAGTTGTTAAAGAGATCAGTATTATAAGCATATATTGGGTCCCTAACACAATAATATGTGCTGATCATGTGAGCTACTTCCAAATATATGGTTCACATTCCTATGGTAGATAAAAGAAAATCAAATAAACAACATACATGGTCAATCAATTTAATCCTTATATTAATACTAATTTGAGTAAATTGTTTCTAATTTAGGTTTATTTTTCATTGTCACTTTCATACAAACTTTAAATGCTTTAGTTTCTAATTTTGCAAATATATAAATGAAATAAATAGTTTCTAATTGATGCTTTAATTTTTGGCCTAGGGCCTTCCATGTGCCACTTCAAAGCTTTTACCTTTTGTCTCTGTTTGACAAAAAAAAAAAAAAAACATTTGTCTTTTGTTTGATTCAGTTTACAGATATAAAAATAGCACTAATTAAATCATTGAAATACAAGTACCAGCCGTAAAAAATACGTTAAAACATTCTTTATGAATTAATTGCCTAACATATCTTTTAAATAATTATCTGTTAAAAAATGTCAATTGGTTTGTGTATTGTATTAATAATGTAAAAATTAAGAAATCTTGAGAATTTACTTTGTCAACACTAACCTATAGATATTAGCTATATTTAGATATTGGTTCAACATAACAAAGTGGATTCTCATATTCGAATTTCTATAATAATGTTTTCAATTCTGTAAATATTCCACTGAACATAGAATTGTGCTTATAATCAAGATATCAAATGTTAAACTCCAAATTGAAAAATAAAATCGAACATAATACCAAATTTTAACACGTATAAACAAATTATTAAAAATAACATTTAAAAACAGTTAAAGTATCAACTGGTCTAGTGACAGGCGGTAAGTTCACTAAATGGTAAGTGTATTTGCACATTCAGGGATCAATTTTTACCGTCTATATTATATAGGAACTTGAATATTGGACCGGCCAATTGTGACTCATTATTGATAAAAAAAACAGTTGAAGGTGTACCATTCTAATAATAACATATATATATATAGTTGCAGAACTAGAAAATGTATATATGGGTTCATAAAATTTTTTTTGGATAAAAGAAATTATGCCCGTTAAACTAAACTCTATGATACTTTTATAAATTAAACAAATAAATAATAACTAAAGCTCAAATTTGTTATGTTTTAATCCACAACCGATTTTGTTAAAGTTAAAACACTTATTTTTTTCATTTCTATATAAAATTTAATTTTATAGAAATCAATTATTTGGTTTACATAGGGCAATTTAAAATTTTTAAGAAAAATTAAATTAATTTTTTCAAAATTTACCCCATTTTTACCAATATACCTCCGCCACTATATATATATATATATATTACTATTACACCATATAATTTATAAAATTATTTTTTGCAGTTTAATTCAGAACTAAAATCTCTAATCTAATAATCTCATGATTATATAAGAGACCATGTAAAGAAGGATTATTCAAACGCTTAATAATAAAATGTTTTACACGAAAATAATAATAATAGTAACATCACATGATTTTAATTAAGCTTATAAGTCAAATAATAATAATTTTATATGTTTTCTTGCAAACAACTAAATAGAAAATATCTTCTTTCTTTTTTTGTAAGGCCGATTCGGGTTTTTCGGATCAGTTTCGGGTCGGTTCTTTTTATGTCCGAGTCTTTCGGGTAAGAGAATTTTAAACCCATTTAGGATCCGTTACATTTTCGATTCGATTTCTGGTCAGTCTATTTAGGTTCGCTTCGGTTCAGGTCTAAATTTCTAAGAATAAAAAAATACCCATATATCCGTATACCTAAAAAATCTGAAGATCCGGATCCGAATACCCTAAAAATATCTCATACACCCAAAAAATACCTTTATAAGATACCCGATTCTTTTTCATAAATTACTTAAAATATCTAAAATATAACCTAAAAGTAGTTAAATACCCGACAAAATATCCAAGGATTCGAACCCAAATTTAGATCTGAATATCCGTATACCTGAAAAATTAACCAAGTACCTTAAATAATTTTTGGGTATCCGATCTGATATCCACGAATATTCTATAAAAATACCCAATAAGATAAAACTACTAGAACTGCACCTAGATTCAAACCTGCTTTTTCAGATCGGTTTCGATTCGATTCTTCAAGTATAACTTTTATGATCAGGGCTAGTCAAACATATCTTATCTATACTCTAGAGTCCATATATGTAATGGAGAGATGAACTCATTAATTTTGATATTTCAGTTACTAGTATTAAATTTAATTAATATGTCCATTACAGATCGGTTTAGAAAGCGTTATGAAATCCTGATTTATGAATGTTTAACTCAAAACGATTTAAAAATCATTGTCCGATTTTCGATGTAGAATATTACTAGTATACTATTAACAACGATTCAATCTCCGAAAGCAATTATTTTCTAGAAGATCTACAGAAAAATAATCATTTTATTTGTTCACAGTACCAAAAAAAAAACAGTTGTTTATTTATAAGGTAATGTAAAATAAAGTAATACAGATTAGTTCAAAATAATAACAAAAGGTCCACCAATGAATTCCAATTTTCAACTAATTCACATACAAAATAAATTTAGAGAGTAGGCGACGAAACCAGAGACTATATCACACCAACGACACTTATTTACTTACACTCTGTTCTAATCTTTCTTTCATTTTTTGTTTGTTTGAAAAGATTTAATTTCCCTCTCACATTTGCTCTCAAAAAAATTAAAAATGGGAACGATCTTCGTTCTCTCCAAGATCTTAGCTTGTTTACTAACAACAATGCTGATCGGATCGAGTTTGATTCAGTGTAGTGTGACTTATGATAAGAAAGCAATCGTCGTTAATGGCCATCGTAGAATCCTCCTCTCTGGCTCCATTCACTACCCAAGAAGCACACCTGAGGTATATAAATTTCGATTTCAGATATTAAAAATGGGTTTCTGTTTGTTTTGTCTGAATTTGATCTGTGTTGTAGATGTGGGAAGATCTTATAAGAAAAGCTAAAGATGGCGGTTTGGATGTTATTGACACTTATGTTTTTTGGAATGGTCATGAACCTTCTCCTGGAAATGTAAGATTTTTCTTTGTTAAATCAAGTTAAAGTTAGTATGAATTTGAGTAATAGATTCTACAACTGTATAAGTGAAACTTGGTGGGGTTTGGTTTTGTTTTTGCAGTATAATTTTAAAGGAAGATACGATCTGGTACGATTCATTAAGACGATTCAGGAAGTGGGGCTTTATGTTCATCTTAGAATTGGTCCTTACGTTTGTGCAGAATGGAATTTTGGGTAACGTTTCAATTAATGAAATTCAGAAATTTAAAGTTTGAATTTTGAAACAAACCTTGAAAAATGTGTGTTTATTTTTTTATTTTATATTTATTTTTGGGTTGTTTAATTGTTTTGCAGAGGGTTTCCTGTTTGGTTGAAGTATGTAGATGGGATAAGTTTCAGAACAGACAATGGACCCTTCAAGGTAATAAATGATGTGTTTTTTTGTTTGTTTGATGTTCGATTTTATGTTTTGTATTAGTTTAGTGTAACATCTGTGTACTTGTGTTCTGTTAAGGCGGCTATGCAAGGATTTACAGAGAAGATTGTTCAGATGATGAAACAACATAGATTCTTTGCTTCACAAGGTGGACCAATCATCTTATCTCAGGTATTATTTATAAAATTCACAGAACTTGTTTTTGGGAACTGATGTGTAGATACTCAAAAGTTTGATCTTTAAATTGTATTAGATTGAGAATGAGTTTGGCCCAGAGTCTAGAGCGCTTGGACCGGCTGGTCACTCATATGTCAATTGGGCTGCAAAAATGGCTGTTGGTTTAAACACTGGAGTTCCATGGGTGATGTGCAAGGAAGATGATGCCCCTGATCCAATTGTGAGACCAATTGTAATTTTTTGTGAATTTATAAAGCTGTGTTCTTACTCTATTGTGATACTTGTTTTGTAGATAAATGCTTGCAATGGATTCTACTGCGATTATTTTACTCCAAACAAACCATATAAGCCAAGTATGTGGACAGAAGCATGGAGTGGCTGGTAAACAAAGTAACATAGTAGTATTGTAAGAGATGCATAATGTGTGTACTACTTGTGTTAAATGCTTTTTGTTGTTGTTCACTTTGATGGTGGATAGGTTCACAGAGTTTGGTGGAACTATTCCAAAACGACCTGTTGAGGATCTTGCATTTGGAGTGCTCCGTTTCATACAAAAGGGTGGATCGTATGTAAATTACTACATGGTAATTAGTCCTTGTGCAAACTTTACCAAATCCATCTTTTCTTGTCGGTATCAGTTTCATCTTGATGCTTGATGTGTGGCTATATAACAGTACCATGGTGGAACGAACTTTGGACGTACAGCAGGAGGTCCATTTATCGCCACTAGTTACGACTATGATGCTCCCATCGATGAATACGGTACAGTTCTCTTATAAACAGTTTTGCAATACTGTTGGTTCTCTTTTACATTTTACTAAACTCTATTTCACGATGATGCAGGGTTGGTCCAAGAGCCCAAGTACAGCCATCTTAAGCAGCTTCACCACGCTATTAAGCAATGTGAACCTGCCTTAGTTTCTTCTGATCCAAAGGTTACCAAACTAGGAAACTACGAGGAGGCTCATGTGTTTTCTGCTGGCAAAGGAAGTTGTGTTGCTTTCCTTTCAAACTTTCACATGAATGCACCAGCCAAAGTAATGTTCAATAAGAGGCACTATACTTTACCTGCATGGTCTATTAGCGTTCTTCCAGATTGCAGAAACGTTGTTTTCAACACTGCAACGGTATGTAAAATAGTTGTTGTTTTGGTGCCAAAGCCTTTAGTTGCATCATGTAGAAGCTAACATGAAGTTGTAATCCAGGTTGGAGTAAAGCCATCAAATGTGCAAATGGTGCCATCTGGCTCTATCTTGTACTCGGTAGCTAGATATGATGAAGATATCTCTACCTATGGAGACCATGGGACAATCACAGCCCTTGGACTGTTGGATCAGGTTAATGTTACACGAGATACAACTGATTATTTGTGGTACATAACCAGGTATGTTTTGATTCTCCTGTTCTAACCTTATCTTTGCTTTGCCAAACACAATTCGTTCTTGGAAATGAATCGGTTTTTTTTGGGTGTATCTAGTGTGGACATTAAAGCATCAGAATCGTTCTTGCACGGAGGAAAATGGCCGACTCTTACAGTGGATTCTGCAGGACATGCTGTTCATGTGTTTGTTAATGGACACTTTTACGGTAAGAATCATTCTTTAGCTAATTAAGAAAAGCTAACTAAGCTGAATAAGAAGCTAGCTTAGAAAACAGCTGTTTCATCAAATGTTTTCTTTTTGCTTTGAACAATGCAGGATCTGCCTTTGGGACAAGAGAAGACAGAAAATTGTCATTTAGTGCACCGGTCAATCTACGAGGTGGAGCTAACAGAATCGCACTACTGAGTGTAGCAGTTGGTTTGCCGGTCAGTTGCCAAGCATGAAAACACTACCTTTTGTCATTAAGATTCTTATTGCAGACTGATATAAAACTTTTCTCTTTGTGTGGTTTTGAAGAATGTTGGACTACATTTTGAGACTTGGGCCACAGGAATCGTCGGGTCAGTGGTGCTTCACGGCCTTAGTGGGGGTGACAAAGACTTGAGTAGGCAGAAATGGACATATCAGGTGAGATAAAAGAATTCTTACATGAAGAAACACTCTAGGATTGACCTAATTCACAGCTAAAACTAAAGAACATTTCTGCCTTTTTCTGGTAATAATACAGGCTGGTCTACGAGGGGAAGCAATGAACTTGGTTTCACCTACACAAGATTCTTCTATTGATTGGATCAAAGGATCACTGGCTAAGCAAAACAAACAACCCTTGACATGGTACAAGGTAATTAAGTCTTCACTAAACCAACTAGCTCTTACCTGTTGTGTCCAGTCTGAGGCTAGCTAATAGTTAAGGCATGACCAGTTGAAACTTGTTCAAGCAGACTCTTACTCACTGTCTTGGTTATTTACATCCACAGGCCTATTTTGACGCGCCAAGAGGGCACGAGCCACTGGCTTTGGACCTGAAGAGTATGGGGAAAGGTCAAGCTTGGATAAACGGGCAAAGCGTAGGGAGGTACTGGATGGCTTACGCTAAAGGAAAATGCGATAAATGTAACTACGCAGGAACATACAGACAATACAAATGCCAATCTGGTTGTGGCGAGCCATCACAAAGATGGTAACAAACAATTGCTTTCTTCTTAGCCAAATATTTTCAAGCTAAACTCACAAAACTGAGTCTTTTTGGTTGTTTTGTAGGTATCATGTTCCACGTTCATGGTTGAAACCAAGAGGAAACTTGTTAGTACTCTTTGAAGAACTTGGTGGAGATGTTTCCAAAGTCTCTGTTGTGAAGAGATCAGTTCACTAACTTACAAATTCAATATTGTATCAGTGTGCATTTACACAGAAGCATTACTCGTGCTGTGTTTAAATTATCCCTCTTTGTGAATCAGAAACCAGAAAGTTATAAATCCAAGATAGTTTATAAATACATAATGTGCTTCTTCATTTTATTTCACACCAAAGATAAAAGCAGTAGTGATTTAAGATACAGATAACAAGAAACTGAAACTCAAAGATCAAGCAGAAGCAACAAGACCACCATGCTTCATAAGCTTCTCATGAATCTCATCTTTAGCAGCACCAACAACACGATCGATGATTTCACCTTCTTTCATGAAAACAAAAGTAGGCATTGCTTCAACTTTGAATTCTTTAGCAACATCTTGCATTTCATCAACATCGATTTTGAAGAAGACAACATTAGTGAACTTTTTAGCCATTTCTGCAAAAACTGGTGCTATGAAACGGCAAGGTGGACACCATGTAGCAGTGAAGTCTATCACAATCTGTTTCAACAATCAGAAAAGATTTCAAAACTTTGAAACATTGAATCTAAAGTGAAGAAACCATAAGAGAGGATCAGAAGAAAAGAAAGTACCAGTTTCTTTGATTCATTGGCTGATTTGATCTTCGCGTTCCAGATTTCAGGGGTGTGGCAAGCAATCACTTCTCCTTCTCCAGCCATTGTTTTTTTTTTCCAAGCTTTTTGAGATTCGATGATTTTGTTTTGTTTGGTGAATTGAAAGTTATGATAATGAGATCAGGTTTTTATAGAAGACGTCGACCATATCTCGGTCTCTTTTTAATTTATTATATAAATATGGTTATTAATATAGTGGATGAAACGTGTTATCATCATGTGGACAGATGTGAATAGATCTAACGGTCGATATTAGAAGACTATAGAAAAGTCTACGTCAAGGGTCAACGGCGTGAAAAGTCTATGTTAACGAAAGTTCTAGATGACAACGTGATATTTGTGCATCAATGAAATTATTATCCAACCAATCCCTGATTCCTCGGTTTCGCAGGTCATAAATGATTGTCGGCCTCCGAAAGATAATAATGTTTATAATTATCGGTTTGATAATAATAAAAATAATTGTCGGTACGATAGTATACAATTTGTAGACTAATTCCAAACTTTAGACGGCAAAACTGAATGGAGGTTTACTTAATTATTAGTTATAAAATCTACTTTTTGGAAAATAGACTGTACGTATATTCTCTATATATAAAATTTAATTCACCGACGTCTTCAAAAACGATTTCTAATACTTTGCTTCCTCTAGTGTATGAACATAAAATATCCAAACAAAAACAGAAAATCATTTATAGTGATCCATAATATTATGACCAAGAATGGTTTACTTGGATTTTGGTTTTTGATTTTGTAAATTTTTAATTAAAATTTGCGAATAACCAGAAACCGGTTTATTTTAATTGACCGTGACCTCGGCGAGAGTTTGGTTTAGTTTTCCGATAGAATGGAGTATGAAGGAAAACCTTTAATCAAAGGGAATCAGAATCAGCGAAGTGGGATATGCTCATAATTGACTAACCAAGGCTCTCTCTTATTTTCATTAGCCTGAATACACACCAACCTTATACACATGTGTATGTGTGTATTGTTGTCACAATCGATTAATTGGTTCCAAATGATTTTATGACAAAAGAATTACCCAAAACCTTTTAAGGTAACAATTTCAGTCATAGTAGCAGCAGCAGCTACAACGGTCAAAGCAGGAGCTAACCAGACCACATTTGCGGTCCAAGGCCAGCTTTGACGGTTGTAACATAGCTCTACGATGTTCCATGGCTTTTAAATGGTGAGCCTCCTCCTCCTACTCCTCCTTTGGCTGGATCCTTTTGCAATAACACGTCATGATTGATCGAAGCCAATTGTGACAAATTCTGCATCAACATATTATGTTTTACTATCAATATCTTATAGTTCAAACAATACTTATCCTAAGACATGACTATCTAACAACTTCAATCAAAGTAGATTGTGACAAATTTTATTGGCTTTTAGCAGCTACTTTACCTTGAATGAAAAGTTAATGAGCGAGAGATAATAAGGTGGAGAATCAAACTTCTCCAGGTTGGCGCATTCATCCAACTAAAGGAAACAAAACCAGGATATATAGTTTGTTATAGGTCTGATGATTGCAACTAAAAGAATCTGAGTTTCTAGATGCTTACCTCGTCTCCTGAATCTGGAGATGACTCGCTGTTGTTGTCGGTTTCAGTATCACTGCAACTGTTTTCACAGAATCGTGATACGAAATAGCTTGTGTCATGGATACTCTCAGGCTGCGGTACAAAAGCAGCCTGCCAAAAACGCAAGAAAAAGAAAATCGGCTAAGATATAAAAGAACTTCTCTCCCTTCATTCAATATGTAAATTATGAGCCTGATTCAATCGAACAGCTTTTGTTTTATTTGTTTTTTCCTCGTTTCTTTTTCTAAATGGCAACTACCATTTTGTTATTAGCATAATTTGTCTATCCAATATTTCTTGCATGCAAAAAGCGGTGAGAGTCGAGTTCTTACCTTCTGCAAAGCAAGATTCTCCCAGTCAACTCCTCGAAAGAAGGGATGTGACTTTACCTGAAAAGATGACCAGAGCTGTTACTGAGAATTTTAGTTAAGACAGCAATAATAGAATACTTCTGTTGAAGCATGTATCTAGAAGGTCTTTGTTTTTCAATTATATGGCATTGATAAGGTATGAAAAGGAATAGTGATGAAACCTCTGCAGCTCCATCTGCCCCAAGTCGCTTTTCCGGCTCATGGACAAGAAGCCTATTACGGGAAGAAAGTGAATCTATATGAATATGAGAGAAAGCAGTAAAACGTCAAACTCATACAGTGCTTATATACTTATGTCGAACTAAGTTTCCTCATGTAACATCAACATGCATAAAGCTTAAAATCAGCTAACGTTGTAGGTAACTAATAAGAAGAAACTAGGATATATGTTAATTCATAGACTTTAAATATACTATTTTTCCTAGCGAAACATGAATAGAACTGAGAAAGACGGATGATAACAAAACCGGAACACGATTGCAGTAAAGAGAATCCTTGAAGCAGACCTGCTAATCAAATCTTGAGCTTCATATGACATTTCACCAGGTACATCTGGCCAGGGCATTTTTCCGTTGAGGATGTTGTCGAATATAATCTGTATAACACAATTAAAAAGGTGAGTCTATGATGAAACGTACAACCATTGAAAACAAATTGTGTGTACTGTGTAGAGCTTCTCAATTTAATCATTCCGAGAATCCTTTGCTACAAAGGAATAGCTACAATAAAAGAATCAGATATATGCGTACGGAATCCTCAGCGTTATTGTGAATGGGAAACGAAGCAATCAGGTCCCAAAAATGACAAATCCACAATCAAACTATATACCAATATCCAATCAGTTTTCTGTGATTAAAATGTTTAAGATGCCCAAGGAACATTAGACTCCAATGATATTGCTGGCAGAACCAGACCTAGACTCTAGACAGGAAAGACCATACTTGAAAGTCCAGCGGTAGATTAAAATATGGAGGCACCTCTGGGCGGGATGCTGTAAAAGGTGGAATTCCAGTTATCAATTCAAACAAGATGATTCCAACAGACCACCAATCCGCAGCATAACCTGTATGCAACACCAAGAAGATAAGTATAATTACTGGTGCTTCAGGAAGTATAAGGTTGCATACAAACCATGTTCAGTGCCAAGAAGAATCTCTGGTGCCAAGTAGTCAGGTGTGCCAACAGCTGAATGCCGAATTCTTTCTTCTTCATGGTTCTTCTGAAAATGATGAGAACTTGTTCTTGGAGATGCGTCTGACTCATGGCCAGATAAATCAATTGTATTGTTTATAAGACCAATCTTTGAAAGCCCAAAATCAGTTAGCTGGTGCCAAAGATAACAACAAGTTAGATGGTTAAACAAAGCTTTAGTAATCTAAATGGAAACAGTGTATATTTTACGTAAAAGAGTGAGAATACAATCTGTGTTTACACATCTGGTGTATAGAACTCTCCTTTTTAGAAAACAAAAGAAAGAACCCATCTTTAACGTTTTTTGTGTGCATAAAGAAAAATACATTTAGCCATCCTACTGCAAGAAAATATTAGTTATGTGCGAGATTAACAGACCTTGATGTGCCCATTATGGGCGATTAACAGGTTATCAGGTTTTATATCACGGTGCACAATATTCTGAGAATGAAGGTACTCCAATGCAAGAACCTGAAATAAATGAAAACTGTTTTTTACAGAATTCAACAAAATTTAATATTCCAAATATAAAAAGCCTTCAGCTCACCAGTTCTGCGATATATATACGAGCAATATTCTCGTCAAGACAGCCAACTTTCTGGAGCAGAGAGTATAGATCACCACCATTAAGATATTCCATCACCAAGTACAGGTTATCTCTGCAGGTGAATGAATAGAAAAACCGAACCTGCATTGATAAGATGAGGTGTTTAGACTTTGTAAGAATACTATAGTTGGACAGGTGCAAAGTAAAATCTTTACCACAAAAGGGTATCTGACAGTTATTAGTATATTTCGCTCTTCCAGTATCCTCTCGATATCGTTTTTATTTATCATATCCAATTTCTTGAGTACCTGTATATGAACTAAATAAGATTAGCACGTGGACAACCCAACTCCGCATAGTTTAACAGAATAATGATGCAACAATTAGGACAAAATAGGGACCCAGGATTACTAGCCTGTTCACTTATATGAGCTTTTCAAGTGGAATTTTTTTATATCTAAGGATTTAATCCTGAAGTATTGTGACTATTGTCAATTTGAGAGAGGTTTGAACAATATAGTACCAGCTGCTCAAATCAATCAGAAATATCTAAACCAGCAGCGTACATGGTTTGAACATACACAAATACAATGAGGTTATCTATTAATGTATAATGGAGACAAGAAAGTATAACTTCAATGTTATTGAGACAATTTTTCTGTCTTGGTTTTACCAAAGCCTTCCTGGTATCAACTTTCTGCAAACATATATTCTTTTATTACATTTATCTGTTCTAAATGAGTTTACAGGCATATAGGTCATGGAAACAGTTTCTTAGCCAATACGTACATTTTATTCTTGTCATTGAAATATATGGTTCATAGAACTGCGCATAGTAGAAACTATAGGAGGCATAATAAACCCCATTTCTACAACAAAATGAAAACAAAATGCACTTACCTTTATAGCAAAAAAGTCCCCTGTTGTTCTTTTGCGTGCAAGAAAGACTTTACCAAAGGCACCTCTACTTATTGGTTTAATAATCTCAAAGTCATCGATGCTTATCCTCTCTTTCGGCAGCGAGTGTGGAGTAGCCGATGCATGCTCCAAGACAGTTTCTGTTTCTTTTATGTCACCCTGGGGACTTTTATTGGCAATTGACTCACCAGCATATATATATTTCTCGCTGCAGATAAGATCAAATTTAATATAAATTATAGGATGTGTGCCAAAGTAAGTATTTCCTAACACAGCGAATTTACCAGAGAAGTTTCTCGATCCGCCCCCCAAAAGTATCTATTACAAGTGCTTTGAGCTTGCCCTGCTTCAAGACAGCTTGTACGTCTTGCATACATGCAAGCAAGTAGTCACATGACCCTTCTTTTGAGATATCTGTGCTTGCTCCACAGCGGGCAATATCAGAAAGGTCCATCATCTGCGGATGAATAAAAAAAATATATAAGAAAAGCAAGATTCCATTTTGCCTCTAAAATGTTTTTTCAACAAAAAATCAGTGACGTAGGAAAAATGGTATCTATATGTTTTGAATAACAGAGACCTGCCATGGAAACGTAACAAAATCACAAATCAAACAGAGTTGAAGCTATGGACTCGGTAAAACCTAGAGAGGTGAGACGGGAAATTTTCACCCATTAATGGCATCATCACTATTCACAAATTTAAAGCGTTTAAAGTTTTGTTGATGACTTTTAAGGATCCTAACTGGAAAACCCACATAATTGATTTGAACAAATTGATATTTCCAAAACTCATCAGTATATGGCCTAATTATATATAGGAACTAATACTGCAAGGCACAGTAAAAAACCTTATACAGCAAAATATAACGTTAAGCTAATATCTACTCTGCCTAAAAAGAGAATATATCGGAAACAGAGAACTAACCAATTGAAGATCCTCTTGCTCTGGACTATGCCGCTCTAGCCAGTAGGAGTCAAAGTGACTTGTTCTGGGGGTAGTTGTTGAAGATACTGACGTGATACTACCTGTTGATGATGATGTGCCATGATTGCAAAGTTTGGCCCCTACGTGGCTCTTCAGACTAATAGGATATGTGGAAGACTCGTCAATGAAGGCAGTGTCCATATCATGCAGATCCTCAAACATTCCCTCTACACCTTTATTCCGCCATTCATTTACCTTGGGAGAACAACCTTCAGATGCAACTCCAGATTTCTGCAATCCAGAGTTTTCCAGGCCACCAGCTTGAGCAAAGGAATTTAAACTTCGTGAATCAATTATCTGTTCCAGAATCTCCTCAAGTTTCAAAAGGCGCTCATCAACATCCAAACAATTTATTTCACATTTATCTGCATATGCACATATGTAAGAATGCGGTTCCAGATGGGAAAGAGGAACCTCTTCCTCACATATCCTGCAGATTACATAATCAGATCCACCTAACTCTTTTCCAGGCTCATTTAGCAACTTATCTTGATCCTCATCACTCAGGAAAAATCTTTGTTCTACTACTTTACTATCAACTTGAGGTCTCTGCGATGGCAATTCCTGTTTAGGAGCTACATTATCTTCTCTAGCAGCATTATTGCTATGATCATCTGGTATTACATAACTGAAAGTTGTATCTGGCTCCAACGATTCTTCATTGTTCCATCTCTTGCTCTTTTGCCCAGATTCATTTCTTTCATACATAGGATAACCAGAACCAGGATCATCAACTCTAGGAGTGGAACCCCAATTTGATTCCAGAGTAGGGATGCTCTCTAAGCATTCCTTAAATTTTCGAAAGGAATTCTCATCAATTGGCTCAGCCTCTTTCTGAAACATCACAACTCTTGTACAATGAGTCAATATAAAAAGCAACTGAGAGAACAGCCACTTCACAAGTCCTGTTTGGCACTGTTTCCTTTTCTTATTCAAGTCTTGGACAATAGATTCACAAGTAGCACGAAGTTGAGCAGATGTCATCTCTATACAGGCTTGAGCCAAGTTATGTAACTCCTCTGCCATTTCTAGATCTTCAGGACACGATGAATCTATTTTCTCCATAGCCTCTTTCACATCTATAACAAAGACATCCAGCTTCTTATCCACAACCTCCTTAGCAACATTAAATCTTGAGTGCAGTGAGCCCAGAAGTTCCTGAATGATATTGAAAAAATAAAACCAATCAAGATAACTAGATTTCCAAAATGTTAGACTAGCTATGTGG
The DNA here is from genome assembly GCA_900406405.1 of Lepidium africanum. Taxonomy (NCBI): domain Eukaryota; kingdom Viridiplantae; phylum Streptophyta; class Magnoliopsida; order Brassicales; family Brassicaceae; genus Lepidium; species Lepidium africanum. Next base: position 18,857 of record OVAX01001312.1, on the reverse strand, counting down.
CACATAGATTTAACTTAAAATTTCTTTAAACTTAACAAAACACAACTCAATCCAGTGAAGTTTCATCAATTTGTAAAGCAATCTGGTGACAACGTTCAAACTCAATAAAAGAAAAATCTCTAATGTCATGATCATTGTAGTACCTTTAGATCATTGTAGCTGTGCGGACGAGGGTAGGAAGTTTGAACACCACCCCTTGGACCTAATTCATGGGAAAAGCTCTTTATACCCATTGGCTTGGGAGAGGGAAGGTTAGTTTCAGGTAGCTTGATCATCTTCTCTTCGTCTTTACCGGAGCTCTTGACCTTTAAATTGACATCCTGTCATCGAAACAAGGCAGTTTATTCAAAGCCAATGCTGGCCCCAATGGAAACCCTATCATGGAACATCGAGAGCGTAACCACTTTTTACCTCACTACTCGAGCATGCATATTTTGGAGGGTGACAAGAATACTTGGGTTTATAGGAAGCTAGCCACCTCGACAACTTTTTCCCTTTATGCTCTGGTAATTAATATAAAACTACGAGTTAATATCAACACTTATGAGTGATCACCAGCAAGAAATTCATCAACTACAATATGTGAAATAGCAAAATTGGATATCCTAAAATCCAAGCACATCTATCATCCATCAACAGAGTGCTCCTCGTTGACAATGATCATATGAAAATTTTGAGTTGATCATATTAACCATAATTTAGGAAAAAGAAATCTAAATTTGCACTGAAAAAAAACCATAAATCATTGCTTGTTCAGAGGATTGAAAAAAAGAAGAAACGGAATTATTATGAAATAATCTTCAGTTAAAACCTTGTTTGGAAGCGCCAGTGTTTCTGCCATGTCCACGAGGAACAATACTTTTTGGCTGACGATTAATCGGAGGCTTTGAAACAGTATTGGAGGAATCTTCAGGTCTAAGACCTGATGAAGCTAACCGAGTTTTGATCCGGTTCAAACCAGAGGGAATTGCGACTTCAGACGATACACCTCGATCCTTACGATTATCTTCCGCCATAGCAAAACTTTAATTCGTGCGGGCGAAATGAATTGATTCGTCGCCGTTGCACGAAGAAAAGAAAACCCTAATACCTCCAAGCTCTAGCTTCTCCGGCGTGAAGAGCAGAAACAAAAGGTTTCATCTCCGGAAAAGCGATGAGGAAGGAAAAACTAGGAACGGCGAATAAACAATCCGGTGTGATGCCGGCGAGGAAGAAGACGACGACGATGAGAAGAAGAAGAAGGATTCATGGTTTTGGGTAAAGCTTAATAGAGAGTGCTATTGCTATGGGGTTGGTTGGTTTTAGCCTCAACAACTCAGCCGCGACATCTTTCAATTTTTATTTTTATTTTATTTTATCTGTTTACCGTTTCAAAAATCAAAAGATATTTTGGTTAATAAAATAAGGATAATATAATAATCTATCTTCTTCAAAGTATATTTATTCATTTAATTTATGAGCAGCAAACAACACAAGGTATTGTTTTCCTCTGTACCTCTCTATATATTCATGGTTGAAAAATAAATTAAATTAATCCGTTTGTTAAATGCTCTTTCAAACAAACAAATAAACAAAATCAATATACATGCATATACGAGGATATCCTTGGGCGTTCGGGTCTTCGGGTTGGGTTTGGATTAGGTTCTTTTGGTTTCGGTTTTTTCAGGTCCATAATATTTATACTCATATAAGACCCGCTACTATTTTGGTTTGGTTTCGGGTCGGTTCCATTCGGGTTCGGATTGGTTCAGGTCCAAATTTAAAAATCTGAAACTTACCCAAATACTCAAATAGCCAAAAAATATCCAAAAAATGCTAACAATACCAAAAAGAATACCTAAAAATATCATAAAAATACAAAAAAATACTTTTGAATACTTAAATATTCAAAATATATGTGAAAATATCTAAAAAGACCAAAAAAAATACTCCTAGAATACTCTAAAAATGCCTTAAAAGTACTATATAATCGGATTTTCGGGTACCCGTTTGGTTCTCGGTTCGGGTTCGAGTTCGAGTCCAGTTCTTCGAGTCCTAAATTTTTGTACTCGTTCAGATATTTAAGCATTTCGGATTCGAATTCGAGTATTCTTTTTCGAGTCGGATCCAAATTCGGTTTTTGAGGTCCGTTTGTATTAATGACTAATAGATTGTTTAAGTTCAATCCAAAACCTTATTATATACCATAAAGTCCCAATCCGACAAAATGAAAGAAGAGCATCCAAATCAACCTAATGGTCCACAAGTAGAAGTTCTATGAGATAAGTTCCTTAGCCCCAATCCTCATTTTGCTTATACTGAGTAATACTTTCTACAAGATACTCTTGTTGTATTTCAAATTTTCAATAGGAACTCTAAGCAAATTGTGAATTGATCTAGTATGCAACTTTGGGACATAACGTCTTATCACAACTGGTTTAGTCATATTATGGTTGGCATTGGATTCGGTTCAAGTAACATCAATCTCTATACTTTTACATATTCACGTTTATTACAACACTCTATATATGTATATATATATATATTTGTCAACTTTACTCAATTAGATCCACCAAAAAGTATATCGTTCATATAAGTTTGGTTCCTAAATAACTTTCTAACGGTACAGACTAAAAAATCAGCTTTGTGATTAAGAACGTGCAGAATCAAAACCAGAAGATAGAATCTGAAAGAACTCTTGAGTCTTGAAAAATCATTTAGATATGGTTAGACAGCTAGCTAGTCATCCAAAAACTCCACTTCTAAAATATTTATATTTATTACTATATTTTTTAATTTTATTCTGTGATTTGTATCCCTTTACTAGATTAATGTATTTAATTCTGTCTTTGGAAAGTGTATCTTTCTTTTTGACTTTTTATGAAATTATTTCCATCTTTTTATTTCTTATTTCCTTTTTAATAGGTTTTTGTTGTTATTGTTCAAAATTCAAAATTGAATAGTATAAATGTATAATACAGTAATAAAAATAACATAATTTTATTACTCTAATAAAAAAAACAATAATAATCTCCTGATTCTTTTCCCTTTTAGTTTGTGTGCTTCGCTTCCCTTTCTTCAATTCTCATCATCTTCCTCTTCTCTGCATTGGAAGAGAAAGTGGTATGTTTTCTTTCTTTTGCCTTTTCCCTCGTTTCTCCGCAATCGGTTTCCTCTTTCATTGTCTTTGACGAAGAATCTACCTAATTTATTTACCTGAGCGTTAAGCTGTTTTTTTCTTCTTCTTTCACACCAAACATTATATGATTGATTTTGTTTCTTTATCTCTTTGTCTGTTTTTTTGTTTTCTGGGTTTGTTCAAACTCGACCAAAATTTGGTGGGTTAAATTTTTTTTTTCTTTTTGGTGTGTGTTATGTTCGCCTAAACTCAATAGATTTACAGGTTTTGGTGGAACAAAATTTTAGTCTTTGTAATGAGTTTGAACGAATCTTCCTCTTTTATATGATACATTAAGTCTTTGCTTGTCTGGGCTCTTATATTCGATCGATGATTTATGATAGTCAAAGAATTTGTTGTGTTTGTTGATATGAATATGTTCTTGTTGCTCATAGGGCAGTGCTAGTTTTTGACTGGAAACTTTGCTGAAGATTTGTTCTTTATGTTATCTACTGATGATATTCTTGTTGTAGTTGTGCAAATTGTTTTCATTAACTATATAACTCATGTTTCAAGTGCTATTGGTTTCATGTTGCTTTATTTCAAAGTTCAGGTGTCAAACTGATAATGTAGCTTTAATATGTAATTAACGAAGTTAAAAGCTTGAGGTTGTGGCATTGCATATCTCACTTTTGCTTGCATATATTGAATTGTTAAGTTGCATCTTTCTTTGGCTGAGTGAAAACCTCCTTTATGTTCTTCAATGTGAGAATGACTTACCGCTACGACCTTGTATTCAATACCATCGCTTCTGAGGAACAGTTTTCAATTGAGTGCTTAACTGTATTTCTTTGGACCTTAGAATTCTTCCAGCAACATGATTATGAAGCTTCTTTCTTTCTCTTTGTTACTGAAGTTTCTATTTGTTTGTGTTTCCAGCATCGGCTACATTGCGGAACGTGGTGAATTGGCAAGTGGTCAACTGTGGTTAAATCTAGGATGCAGGGAGAGAGAGTCAGTCTCGGTTTTTTATCAGAGGCCTTGAACATTGAGAATGGTTCTACTTCTAAATCTAGTAATGTTGTGATGGATCAACAAATTCGTTGGAAGAATATTCACAATCATAGTGATAGTGAATTGCAGAATTACATGATTTCAGCTGCTGATACAAATACCGTGTTTCCAAACTCAGTTAATGAGCAACACAACTTACACAGGTTTATCCTTGGGGAGGCTAGTTCTAGTGGTACAAAGAACAAAACCACTAGTCACAATGAACAATGGGTGGATATTAGGCAGTTTGAGGAACGAAGAAATGACAAGCTTGAGTTGAACCCTTTGTTTGTGCAGCAGCCTAGTGGAAACCACACTGTTCGGAATGTCAATCTGAATGCAGAATACAATGAGCATCTTGAGGATATGAATCCGGTCACAGGGCCTAGGATTTCAACAGAGAACAGTGTTAGACCAGGGTCCTCTATAGATGAACACCGTGTATCTTGTAAAAGAAAAGCTCATGATGCAAGCATTGGTCATTGCTCGTCAGAAAGAGGTTTACGTGAGTTCCAGCGTGGAGAAAGTAGTTCTTGGATCTCAGCTCCTGCTTATTATAGTCCGGCAATGGCATCAACTGATTTAAATCTCTCTCTTGATCATGGTCCAAGGGGGATGGTATCTGGCCCTATTCCAAAGCTACCTGCCCCTGCCATCACAGAGAGCTCGAGTATAAATTACTCTGTTAGTGTTAATCCCACTGATAGACAAGAAACAGTAAGCCGATCTGTCTTTGCTGCAGGAAGTGTTATCAGGCGACCATTTGTCCCATCCTTGAACTTACCAAGGCTTCTGCCAGCAGATCAACAAGTGTTCGACTTGAGATATGGACATGCTTTAGGCAATTTTGCTTCTCAGGACCCAAATGATCCTGCTACTCATATGCCTCCTGTTTCAAGAAATACATTTCATTGGAGTGGGAGCCCAGTAGTTGTATCATCAAGTTCTGCTACTGCCGTTGACAGAAATGTAATTTGTCGAGATGAAACAAGACAAAGAAGTAGTGTTCTGGAGATCCCTGTTTTTGATCCCGCTCCTGAATCGAGAAATGGGGCCCATGGTCAGATTAGTAGAAATGCAAGTAGTGCTAGACATGTTGCATCCTCCTCTTCCAGGACAACTGCTCAGCCATCTCCGGCTAATCCAGAATTGAATCCTTACCAGAATAACGTGCCACATAATCAAAGAAGATTATCTGAACACTTTCATAGATCGTTGCTTTCTTCCCTTGCTACAAACCAGAGAGCTGCACGTTCCATGGTCACTACTGTTTCACCAGATGAGCATGTGCTTCAATCTGGTAGTGATAACACTTCTCAGGTGCAGAATGAGGCTTACACGAGAGCAGGTCAAAGACAAGGGCAAAATGCAACTGGCACTCCACATTCTTTGCGAGGCTTGGCATCCAGAAGTCGAGGAAGAAGCAGAATCGGGGCATCCGAGGTAAGTTTAAAAGAAAAATTAGTATTACCTTGTGTTAGATTGATGTCCATATTGACTGTGAAACCATATAGTTTTCTCGAGCAACTGCGTAGTTTAGAGCTGATGTTGTACTTCTTTTCTGGAACAGATCCGCACTGTCTTGGAGCACATGCGTAGGGGAGGGAACTTGCGGTTTGAGGTACCATTTTCCATTTGCGTATAAACAAAAATACTTTACCATTGCAGAATCCAACTTGATGAATGAAAACTCTAATCAATGCGACTAATTATCATATGTAATTATTTCATATCATTGTATCAAACCTTAGATTTTAACTTTTTATGGTCTTTTTAACTTTTTTTTCTTTCTCTTGTGCTTCCCTATACAGGATGTTATGCTTCTAAATCAGTCAATGGTGGTAGGTGGTGCTGATATTCATGACCGATATAGAGACATGCGACTTGATGTTGACAACATGACATATGAGGTAAAGCCAGACCAAACCCATCATCCTTTACTAGCTCATCATATTTACCTTGTGTATATATAAAATCTGCAGGAGTTGTTGTCTCTAGAAGAGCGGATTGGAGATGTCTGTACTGGTCTGAATGAGGAAACTATATCAAACCAATTGAAGCAACAGAAGTACAAAACTAGTACCAGATCTCCAAAAGAAGAAGAGCCATGTAGTATTTGTCAGGTAACAATATCTGATTTGCGATAGTCTTACATCCTTTGTGCCACAGTCCTTTTAGTCAATATGGCTTGCACTTTTGAACAATCTTATCAATTATTGTGAACTGCTGGTGGCTTAAAATTGGTGCAATAACTGCAGGAGGAATATAAAGAAGGAGAAGAAATAGGAATTCTTGAATGCGAACACGACTTCCATAGCCAATGCATCAAAGAATGGCTGAAGCAGAAGAATCTTTGCCCAATTTGCAGAACAACAGGACTAAACACTGCAGATAAGCCAAGAAGACAATGATTGAAAGACCTTAAGCTATCAAAATTCGCTACAGGCAAGTTCTGCGTTTGGGGTTGATGTTTAAATGGATATGAATGAAGGGAAGTTAGTTACTAAGGGTGATAGGAAAGAAATTACCAAAGATAAAACTTGGCTTCTGAATTTGTTTGGATCAGTTAATTTTACTAAAACTTGTTCTTTATTCTTCTTTTATTTAATCAAAGAGAAAAACAAGATAGCTTATAAGCCAATTTGACAATTTATAGTTTTTAAAGTGATTGATTATGTAATTAGTTATCTATCTTACTCCTAAAGTGAATCTATCAAGATAGCAAAAGCTAATTATACTAGAGTTTTCATTCATTAAGTTGGATTCTCTTATCATAAAACTCAAGTTACTTCCCATACGCATCATCACATGTGTCTCTATGAAGTACACAACATCAGCTCTATACTTTCTCTGAGTCTTGTTTCTTTTTTTTTGGTCAAACTTTTGAGTTTTCAACCTCTTTTTTTCTTACATTAAGAATCAAAATAAAATAACAACCCCTAAATAAACCGAAGATCAAACTAGTAGGGTAATAATAACTAAAACCGAAGATCATGTTATGCTCACTCTCTATTCCATGGCCTTCTCCTGAGATCATACATCACAACAAAACAAAATAACCCAATCGTTAATAGATAGTGATCATAGCCTTAAAATGGTGTTTACAATAAATATTAGTTTATGATATATATATATATATATATATATGCATACATCAGTTTTAACCAAAGTATTTGAGGAGTAACAATAAATACCTTATGGTTTCCTCTTAGTTGATGAAAACTTAATTAGAAGCCAAGAAATTTAGAACTGATATTAAAGTCTTATGAAATCTTGAGCATTTTCACATAAGCATCACATTCTCTACATGGTCTATAAAAGTCTGAATTTTTTGACGCTTACGGGATTCTATTCCTTGGATCCTAACTCTTGAGATAGTGTTCTTCTCCACATTATAGAAGAATAAGTAGAAAAGATCATATACAACGTTAGGAGAGAAGACAAGTTCACCATTACTAGTCATTCCGACAATGTTTAATTCCATATCCCCAACTAAGTACTTCCATGAAGATGACAATTCGAAGATATGTCGCGAAAATTTATTCTTCTCAACATCATCTAGAACCAACAACTCAAGTTTTGTAGTTTTCCCACTGAAGAAACCAATACCATCATGACGAAGTACACCTAATTTACCGAAGTAATTTATCAAACCTGAGGGCCACGTTAGCTTGTAGTCAACTTTAACGAATTCAAATTTCTCGGACCTAACATCAAAGCAAACTACAGCAGTTTCCGCATCATGAAGCACATAATAATCACCTAGATAGTACAAAACTCCATTGATACATATCCCATGGAAACGAGGAAAATGTGGTAGGGAACATTCAATTGTTTTCCACAATGGTTTTTTGATTCCTAATGTCAGAACTTGATGCTCGTCTGCGGGTATTAAAGGACTTCTACAAATCGACATGCGCAATACTTTGTATTGTTTGTATCATACCCAAAATAGGATCTTACTTTACCTATCCTTGTCATTAAAGGTAATGGTATGGACTGTCTTGTGCTAGGATTAAAGATCATCATCACCTTTGAATCATTACATCCACGTGGAAACCATATTATTCTAGTGCACAACAAGCCATTGACAGGGGCATGGAGATAAGGGGAACATCTGATTATAGGGAAACTCATGTGATAATGAGTAGCTAAAGGAGATGAGTTGCTGTCTGGATTCAGAGGTTGAGGTGCGGAATAGAACTTCCACTTATCCTTAGTTCGGACAGAGAAAAGGAGAAGAGGACGAGAAGAAGACACTTTCATGAACAGATTGGTAAAATCTGACCTCCAGAGAATGGAATTCCAATACTTTGATATGCAACGAAACCTTGCTATGGATTTCAAAGGCAATTTTGAGAGTATCTCAATGATGAGATCATCTGGTATCTTCTCTAAGTTCTTCCTTGATTTCGAAGTATATCGTCTTCTACGTTTAGAGATCATTAGACTATCCATTTTCATGGAAACATGCTTAAGACGTTTTTCCATAGCCAAACACTTCTCTTTAAAAACCCTAAGTTCTCTTCTCTCTGTTTTATTTAGAAGATATTATGAATTTATTTTGATATTCGATTATATAAGTTTTTTCTTCTAAAGATTATTAAGCAAATTGGGCCACACCGCTCTTGGACCCAGTTAGTGTTTAAAAAGTTTTTCAAAAACGAAAGACAGAAAGGAAAAAATAACCACAGTAACATTGTGCTACATTTTCTGAAGTGAGTCCAAATCTGGAACACCAATTTTTCAAATCGAACTGAACTATATAATAATTTAAATATAATAAAAAATTTATACTTAATTATTAGATTCTAAACAAAACCCAACTCCAATGTGAATCCAAACCACAATAACTAAAATTTTCCAAAATAACTGTAGTTTTAATTAAACATATATATATATATATATATAAAATAGAAATATACAGTAGAACCTTTATAATTTAATACTCGAATAAATTAATAACTTTTATAAATTTATAAAATTCTCTGCTTCCAAGTCGGGCCAATATAAAATTAGATCAAATTTAATAAATTAATAAGATAATAATTATTTTGAAACTTCTATGCAAAATTATAGTCCCAATAATATTATTAATTAATAATCATTTAAATTTACATATATATAAGTTTATATATTAATGTATTATTTTAAAAAATGAATTTTTTCATAGAGCTCAACTGTATAAAACAGTTGTTATATTCTATTTTCTAACTATAATGTTGTAGTATAACATGTGTTGGAGGTGGATTCGAGATCCTACTTCGGTCCACGGAAAACAATGGGCCTAACACGCTAAGTGTTCAACTCGGCAATATCATCGGATCTCAACTCGGATCTCCTAATCAACTCTAAGGAATTCCTTATCAAAGCTCGCTAAAGCTTTGAGGAAGTCGGACGACACATAATTAAACGAAGAAATAAAAATTTTCCTATTCCTACATGGAAAATTTTCGAAAATTTAGCTAGAATCTTCTAGATAAGATCAAATCTTAGGAATTGTATATTTTCCTTTATTGAATCTACTTTGTAACCGCCTCTATATTCTATAAATAGAGGGGCATATCCTCCCAAAAAGATCATCAGCTTTTTGGCACACATTGAGCAATAAGAGCAACTCGTCAAAACCATTACTTGCGTGACACTCTTTTTCTCTAAATCTCTAAAGAATCCTTGCCCAGTCATCCTCATCTTTAATCAGAATTTCGGTTTAGTCCCTTGTGCTAGACCCGATTCGAACAGTTGGCGCCGTCTGTGGGGAAGACATTGAAGGAATTCTTAACTTAGGAGTAAAGAGAGTCTACGCGAGAAGATTGGTTGAAGACGAAATCGCCATTAACTCGCCGGAATGGAGGGAGACGAACCTCCAAGAACACAACGACGATCCACCAGTTGGGTTACCTTTGAACTCAGTCCAAACACAGGGAGAGCTTCGAGATAACTCCAGAGAACAAACTAAGCTCCCTGGTCCACATCAAGGACCAACTTCAATCGAAGGCTTGGTGCGTAATATGATAGCACAATATGAAGCCTATGAAAAGAGAAACTCGGAGAGACTTGATCGGATAGAGTCTCGTCTGAATAGAGAAAACTTCTCAGCTACGCAAAATAACAGAGTGGACGAAAGAGTCATTGCTAGTGTCCAAAAGATCATATTCGGAGAAGTCCCAAGTTCGAATATGACCAACATAATCGGACATCGGCAACTTGAAACTCAGCAAACACCAAGGCAACAAGCATCGACAATGATGGACGCAGCAGTTGTGTACAGAATGATGGAAGACATGAAGTCGCAATTCCACCAAGCTACTAGTTTGGCACCCGAGATTGGAAGAATCCTGGCCCAAGCACGGAACTCGCCATTCGCGGCAAAACTGAAAAGAGTCTCGATTAACAGAGCATCGAGAGTAAGATGTCCTTTGTACGATAGGATGACTGACTCAATTCAATTCAATTCATGAGTGCCTTCAACGTCATGATGAATGGAATAATCTACAATCTCGATCAAGAAGATGCAGCATACTGCCAACTCTTTGCAGAGAATCTGACCGACGATGCTCTAACTTGGTTTACCAAATTGCTGGCGCGATCGTTCGACAGTTTCAGCAAACTCGCTGAACTCTTCATGAAGCAGTAGTCTTGTTCGTCAATCAAGACACCTCAACTGCCAAGTTGAGGTCATTAAAGTAAGGATTTGATGAATCCCTTAAATCGTACCTTGGACGCTTTAAGAAGATCCTGACCAAAGCAAAAGTCAGTGACAACATGGCAATCGAAGCACTAAGAACAGGAATGGTCACGGATGAAGCATTCCGAAGAGACTCTTCGTCAATAGACCAAACACCATCTCAGTGGCGTTGAGACATGCGGAGTACATAGAAGAAAAGAAATTCTCTCTAAAATACAAAGAACTCACAAGGACATTGGGTCCAGGGAGACAAAAAACGATCACCAAGAGCCAAGACAATATAACTACAAAGGGAAGTATAACTCGGCTAAGACTTTTCAAGTTGATGAAGCTGAGAACCCGAGAAGAAGAAGACCGTTCAACAACACATACAATCAAAACGAATATTGTGCTTTCCATAACCGAACAGGCCACTCTACCTCGAAATGCAAATAATTGCAACAATTGCTGGCTAAGAAGTATAGTAAAGGAGAGGTTAAACTCTCGGAAGAAGAAGCCGAGAGATTTAAAGCCAAAAAAGAAAGGAGGCCGAGTTGTAAGAAACAACAAATAAAGCAGCAGGCCAAGACAACAAAAATAAAGGAAAACCAAAACGATAAAAACAAGATGACGAAGTCGAAGAAAATGATCCCACAAGAGTAGATGTCAATGTCATCATGGGAGGATGACACTTCTGCGATGACACCATACGTTGAATCAAAAGATATAAGCGGAAAGTCGTAGCAACTGTTAATCTTGAACCAGATGAAGAAAGGTTCGGGACAATGAACCCGGAAGTAACTTTTACGACAAAGGATACGAAAGGAGTGAATTTTCCTCATAACGATCCACTAGTTGTAAAATTGCGAGTAGCTGACTGTTATGTATCCTGGATCCTTATCGATACGGGAAGTTCGGTAGATCTGATTTTGAAAGAGACATTAGACAAGATGGCGCTCCCGGATCTCAGACTTAAACCCGTCAAAAGAACATTGACTGCATTCAATGGAAGCATAATCAATGCAGTCGAAACTGTCAAATTGGCAATCCGAGTTGCCGGAATAATTAGATTGGTAAAAATCTTGGTAGTGGACAGACGGCCGATCTACAACATAATCCTCGGAACACCATGGATTCACTCAATGCAAGATGTCCCGTCGACTTATCACTAGTGTGTAAGATCCCGACAAGCAAAGGAGTCTATACTTTACGGGGAGATCAAAAGATGTTCAGAACTTGTTTCATCGCCGAGTTGAAACTCCGCAATAAGTCTTGTATGATCACGGCGACCATTAAAAAGAAAGCATTGTCAGAACCACCTGTTCCTGAGAAGCCAGACCAATCAACCATTGAACTCGTGAATATTGACTTAACAGATCCCTCAAAGTGCATGAATATCGAGATCAACTTAAGTAAGACGATTCGAAAAAAATTAATCCAACTTCTGGAACAGAATGTGACGACTTTCGCATGGACCACCAAAGACATACCTGGACTAGATCCAAGTAACAAGTCACAGACTTAACGTTGATCCGACATACAAACCAATCAAGCAGAAGAGGAGGAAGCTTGGACCAGAAAGAACTAAAGCCGTGATCGAAGAAGTCAAGAAATTGAGGTCCAGTACCTGGATTGGTTAGGTAATCCTGTAGTCGTTCCCAAGAAGAATGGAAAATGGCGAGTCTGCGTAGACTTCACTAATCTCAACAAAGCTTGCCCAAAGGATAATTTCCCACTCCCAAATATCGATAGAATTGTCAAAGCAATGGCCGGGAACAAACTTTTTTCATTCATGGACGCATTCTCGGGGTATAATCAAATTCGTATGCATCCGGAAGACATGGAAAAGACATCATTCATAAGAAAGCAAGACATTTATTGCTACAAAATAATGCCATTCGGCTTAAAAAATGCGGGAGCAACTTATCAACGCTTAGTGAACAAAATTTTCGCAGAACAACTTGGGCAAACAATGGAAGTCTACATTGACAACATGCTAGTCAAGTCGCAAAAAGCAGAAGACCATGTTGACCATCTTACAAAATGCTTCAAAACATTGAACGAAATGCACTTTCAGAGTGACTTCATGAGAGTTCCTAGGATACATAGTGACGCAAAGAAGGATAGAAGCAAACTCAAAACAAATAAAAGGGATTCAGGAGCTACCATCTCCGAAGAACAAACTGGCCGAATAGCAGGGCTAAACCGTTTCATCTCACGCTCTACAGAAAAATGCCTCCCATTCTACAATCTATTATGAGGAAACAAGGAATTTGATTGGGACGAAAAATGCAAAAATGTTTCTCCGAGTTGAAGGACTATTTGTCAACACCGCCGATTCACACAAAACCTGAAGATATAGAGCCATTGTACCGATACATAGCAGTCTCCACATCAGCAATGAACATCGTACTAGTTCGAGACGATTGAGGAACTCAACATTCAATCTTTTACACGAGTAAATCTTTGGATGGAGCCGAATCAAGATATCCGACTACCGAGAAACTTGCACTTGCGGTAGTAACTTTGGCAAGAAAACTACACCCCTACTTCCAGTAAGATACTATCATTGTATTAACGAATTACCCACTGCAAACAATTCTGCACAGCCCAAACTAATCTGGAAGATTAACAAAGTGGGCCATCGAACTAAGTGAATATGATATTGAGTACAATGGAAGAACGAGTGCAAAGTCTCAAGTCTTAGCAGACTTCTTAATCGAATTTGCACCAGGATTAGGATCATCCGAGTCAGAAAAAGCACGCAAAGGTGTGGAAAATCTACGCGGATGGATCGTCCTCACAACATGGTTCCAGAGTCGGAATCCAACTTGAGACTCCAAAAAGAGAAGTCATAGAACAATCTTTCCGACTAGCATTTCCAGCATCCAACAACGAAGTCGAATACGAAGCATTAATCGCAGGTATCCGACTGGGAAAGGAGGATGGAGCTACATAATTAGAATGCTATTATGATTCGCAGTTGGTAGTGAAACAAGTAAACGGAGGCTATTACAGCAAAACTGATCGAATGGAAGCATGTCTAAAAGTCATCAAAGAGCTAACTAAAGATGTAAAGTTTCGAGTTAACAAAATCTCCAGATACGAAAATACATCAGCCGATGCCTTAACAGCCCTAGCTTCAACGAGAGATCCTATTAAAAGGAGAATCATTCCGGTGTAAAGTATTGACAGTCCCAACATAAGTTCTCCAAAGGGAGATAACGAACTCGTGACAACAATAACCGATGACATGATTAACTTTAACACCGAAATGCAAGTCGCAAAGCAAATAGGTGAACAGAAGATCGATTCGCAAAACGAGATTCTGGAATATATCTCAAAGGGAAAGGTTCCAGAAGATAGATGGGCATCACGAAGGCTAAAAGAAAGATGTGCTCCCTACACTCAACTAGATGGAAAATTATTTCGTCGAAGTGCAAACGGAACTCTTCTAACATGTATTCATGGGGACGAAGTCAATGAGATCATCAAAAGGACACACGACATAGCTGGTGGAAATCACAACGGTGGTAGAACACTCATGCATAAGATCTGAACTCTCGGGTACTATTGGCCAACGATGGCTAAAGATTGTGTGCAATACGCAACCAAATGTGACAAATGCCAAAGGCATGCACACATTATTCACGCTCCAACTGAAGAACTAGCGTCGGCCGCAATGCCATATCCATGTAGTATTTGTCAGGTAACAATATTTGATCCATGTCCTTACACTTTTGAACAATCTTATTAATTATTGTGAACTGCCGGTGGCTTACAATTGGTGCAAAAATTGTAGGAGGAATACGAAGAAGGAGAAGAACTATGTCTTGAATGCGGACACGACTTTCAAGAATCTTCCCGATTTGCCAAACAACAAGATTAATCACTGCAGATTAGCCAAGAAGTGTAAGAATTATTTTGGGGTCACAAATGTATAATTAATGTGTTAGGGTCATTATTTAAAGAAGTCAAAATTATGTGGTGATACTAGTAATTTCTAATTTGATGAAGGGCCAAATTAGAAATTAATTCTATATAAATAGAAGGTTTTGGTCCCCACAGTAGCCCTAACAAGAAATACAGAAAACGTTCTCTACATCCCATCAACAGAGACATCAAGCTATTCAAAGTTTGTTGTGGAAGAGCCATTACCAAAATCTAGATCATAAACCATGGATCCCAAAGGTACGCTTCCGGTTCTGTTCTTTTTTTTTTCAGAGACTGACATGTTTGATTGGAAAATCATAAAGAATATAGATTTATATGATAAATTCGAATTTAATTATTTGGTAAATTCCAAAGTTTAATCTAGATCAAAGAATTTTGAAATCTGTGGTTTTATGTTGTTTGTTCTAAATATAAACATGTTTAGATCTTAGATTTAAGCCTAAAGTTTATGAAATTTTCGGATCTAATTAAATTGCTCATAAGGTATGTCTTTTGAAATTTTTTCAAAAACTTAAGAGCAATATTTTTTCTTGGGTAGATTCGAAACTAAGGATGATGTTCAATTGCTTATTCAAAATTTAGGTTATTAGTCGAATTTTTTGAGCAATTTTAATTCTGTTTTTGTCTATGGTGGCTAAAAACTTTCGTTGGAACAGAATTCTGTTTTTGAGCAATATAAATATAAATGTAAAAACAGAACAAATCTAGAGTTTCGTTGGAAACCACTAATGTTGAAGACAATAGCCTAAGTGTGATTAATTATATTTAACTTAATGAAACGTTGCGTTTCACGTCTTGCTCATTTTTATTAGGCTTCGTTATGGACCAGGCCCACTTTGGATTAAATTTGGTATGAAATCCAATTTGTTTGTTTTGAAAACGTGCAAGAAAATTGTATAATGCTATTGTATTATTATTGTGTGGGAACAATAATTAAGGTTTAAGAAAATTAGTAATAACTTTTAATTGTACAAGTATAATATTTGAATTTGATTAATTGATACTTGATGTTGCCAAAGTAACCTCTCTTGTGGATATTTTTCCAAGAATAATATTAATCGATCTAAATGTAGATTTATATTTGACCGAATTATATACATACCTGTGATAATAAACATGTGACAATTATTTGGAATAATCATGTGAACAATAAATCAATCCAAAGATAGGTTGTTGTTTATCATGCATTATTGTCAATGTTTGATTATTACAACAAGAGTACCACTAGCAGTTAATATTACTGTCCAAAGACTTGATGTTGATGTTGCACTTGGTATCTTGAGATGGGTTGTACAATTGTTAATTTTATTATTGTTTTATTTCAATTTAGTAGTGAGTTACTAATAAAAATTGTTCTCTTTTCAGCAAATTTTACTGCAGTATCTGCAAACTTGGGTTCAATTCCAACACTTAACGGTTCCAACTATAAGAAATGGAAAAATAAAGTTAAGATTATGCTTAGGTGTATGGATCTTGACCTTACGTTAAGGATGGAACAACCTACTCCTCCTACGAATGACAACCTTCCAGAATATAAGGTTGTTTATGAGAAGTGGGAGCGTTCTAATCGCATTGGTTTAATGATCATTTTGGACACCATTCCAGAAACCTTTAGAGGTGCTGAGGAGATCAAAGATCTTAAAGAGTTTTTTGCTGAGATGGACTTGCGTTTTGCGAGTAGCGATAAAGCAGAAATAAGTACGCTTCTGTATCGCTTTAGTACCATGAGGTATCACAACAAAGGAAACATAAGGGAGTATATTTTGGAAATGTATAACAGTGTTTCAAAGCTTAAGACTCTCAAGATTGAGCTTCAGGAAGAAGTGCTTATATTTTTTTGTCTTAAACTCTCTTCCTCCTCAATTCAATCAAGTGAAATCCAGTTACAACACACAGAAGGAGAAATGGTCTCTTAAGGAAACATGAAAGGTCTAAAAGTGCTCATATGGTTAACACTTCTAAGGGTCAGGACAAAAGAAGAAAAATTGAGGTCGTTAAGAATGATGCTGCTAAAGGTCAAACTCAAAAGAATCAGACTAAGACTGAAGATACCTGTTTCTTTTGTAAGAAAGTTGGACATATGAAGAAGGACTGCCAAAAGTACCACACATGGTGTGTAAAGAATGGTAGTTCCTTTGTTATAGTCTATTCTGAGGTGAACTTAATTGAAGTACCCATAAACACTTGGTGGTTAGATACACTGCAACTACTAACATCAGTGTTTCACTGCAAGGTTGCCTAAGCTACTGAAAACCAACTGATGCTGAAAGACGCATTCATGTGGCTGATGGGTTTGCGGTGGATGTGGAGGCAATTGCGCATTTTAGATTGTTTTTTCGTACTGGTTATTATTTGGATTTGAAAGACACTTTTGTTGCATCGTCTTTTAGACGTAATTTGTTTTCTTGTCCTTATTTAGACATATATGGTTATTCTTGTCTATTTGGGAATGGAAAAACTACTTTGTCTTTAAATTCAGTTATAATTGGAACTGGTACACTTATGGATAATCACAATCTTTTTTTGTTTGACACTGTGGATTTTCACAATGAAAACTTAAGTGTTGAATCAAGGGGTACTAAACGCAAGTTCGAAGATGCAAATGCAGGAACTTTGTGGCGCAAACGCTTAGGTCATATTTCTAGAAATAGAATTGAGTGACTTGTGTTAGATGGTATATTGAGTTATGTTGACTTCACAAATTGTGATGTCTGTGTGGCATGCATTAAAGAAAAACAGAGTAAGCATAAGAAATTAGGTGCATATAGAGCTCAAGAAGTCCTTGAGTTGATAGATATAGACATTTGTGCAACTTTCTCTACAACATCTTGAAATGGTCAACAATACTTTATATCTTTTATAGACGACTACTCTAGATATGCATATTTGTTTCTTATTCATGAAAAGTCAGTCTTTAGACGTGTTCAAGAAGTTTAAGGCTGAAGTTGAGAATCAATTCGATCGAAGGATAAAGTCTGTTAGATCTGACCGTGGACAAGAATATTATTGTCGGTATGACGGTTCAGGTAAACAACGTCCAGGACCATTTGCTAGATACCAAGAGGAGCGTGGAATCGTCCCAAAATATACCATGCCTGGGTCTCCTAGCATGAATGGTGTATCAGAAAGACGAAACCGCACTCTTAAGGACATGGTAAGGAGTATGATCAGTCATTCTGCCTTACCTGAATCACTCTAGGGAGAGGCACTAAAGACTGCAGCTTACATTCTTAATCGGGTACCAACTAAGGCAACTGTAAAAACACCTTATGAGCTTTGGACTGGGAGGAAACCTAGTTTGAAGCACTTTCACATATGGGGATGTCCAGCTGAGGCTAGGCCTGCCAAGCTATTTGAGAAAAAGTTGGACTCTAGAACTGTGAGCAGTTACTTTATTGGTTATTCTGAGTGATCTCGGGGGTATAAGTTTTATGATCCCACACAAAAGAACATTTTTGAGATGGGAACATCCATGTTCTTTGAGGATAATGAATTTTGGGGAAGAAATGAAGTTAAGGACATCATCTTTGAGGAAGAATCGAATTCAGGTTCTAGACCGATTCATATAGCTGCTTTTGACAAAGCAATTTTGGAACCTCAAGTTGATATTGAAGCTCTTCCTCAAAATCGTGATGACACTGAAAGTCAAATTCAAGATCCTCAAGAACCAGTGCATCAAGAACAAGTGCTATTCCAGATGATTATATAGTATTTCTTATGGAACAAGAGGAAAATCAAACCCAATTGGAAAATGATCGTATCAACTTCCGTGAGGCCATGGGTAGTTCCAATTCAGATAAGTGGGTTAAAGCTAGTGAAGAAGAGTATCAGTCCATGCTAGACAATCACGTTTGGGACATTTTTCAATTACTAAAAGGTGTAAAACCCTGGTTGCAAATGGATATTTAAAACCAAAATGAACTCAAGTGGTAATGTGGAAAGGTATAAGGTTCATCTATACTCAGAAAGAAGGGATTGACTATAAAGAAAACTTTTCTCCAGTTTCATCAAAGGATTCTTTTAGAACAATCATGGCTCTTGTTGCACATTATGACTTAGAGCTTCATCAGATGGATGTTAAGACAG